>CALSBZ010018559.1:0-34997 GCA_943591055.1 Gobionotothen gibberifrons
GTGAGCTATTGCTTAAATATACGACCCTCCGGAGCGTTTGCAATTGCCGCAAATTGTTGTTTCTTACACTAGAGGTGCTAAACTTTAAAACGTGACTATAGAGAGGCGAAGTCCCGCCCATCTACTTCCGACCCATGTCAACTTCATTGACTTCAATACATACTTTTTCAGAAATAAGGTCCCATGGAGGTCCCCCGGAAAGGGAGGGACTTCGCCTCTCTATAGAGTGCCACAGTGACGCGTCCTAAAACCCGGAAGTAAGCTGCGCATGGGTTCCTTCGACAAAAAAGCAATGCAATTTCTGCATAGGATTTTGGAAAATAGCTCGAAATAAGGTCTGTGGTTGAAACACATTTAAGACACGGATCACGTTTTGTTCAGTCGGATAATCTCCACATGTCTACCCTACTTTTATAATTTTTGAATCATAAATCTATTGATCATAAATCTATCGATCATAAATCTATCGATTAGATTTATGATTAGAAAATTATTGCATTTCTTTTTTGTCGAAGGAACCGGAAGAAGCTTACTTCCGGGTTTTAGGACCCGTCACTGTGGCACTCTAGGTCGTAATAAACTGCTGAACAATCTACCTATTTGGTCGTATGAGTTGGAGGACTTGTTGTGAGTATCACTGATCACTGATTGTTTGCAAAAGCGGTGCGCTGCATACAGTATGTGCTGCTGTAACTGCACAGCTTTGTAACATTAGTGCTCCACAAGTATACATGACTTGTTCCCTCAGATAAGATTATTGACCTCTTGAATCAGAATCAGAATACCTTTATTCGTCCCACAGAGGGGACATTTACATTTGTTACAGCAGAAAAGAGCCAAAGACAGCCCAATGTTTAACAAAGACGCATACAAAACAAAACAAATATTAAAGATAAAAAATGTAAAAAAAATATTTTTAAAAGAATTACCGTAAATTCCGGACTATTAAGCGCACCTGAATATAAGCCACACCCACTGGTCGGTCACCAATTGTGGGTAGCGTGGCTGAGCTTCTCCCACAATTCTTCTTTTTTTTGAAGCTGTAGTGTAAGCCGCGATGTTCAAAGCGTGGGGAAAAAGTAGCGGCTTATAGTCCGGAAAGTACGGTACACAATTGACTAAATAAACAGTCTGTAACAGTTCTGAAGATGTAGCAGCCATATTGCACAGTTATTCACGGCATATTGCACATATTGCACATGGTTGGTATTTAACAACAAGGGGTGTTGTTGTGTGTACTGTGTGGGGGTCAACTAGGGGCGGTTATATAGAAGATTGACTACAAAGGCACACTATTCAAAAGGAACTAGTTAGTGAACTACGGTATTGGCCGGTCTCAAACCTAAACTCTGACCATAACCTCCTTCGGAGCAGTCGAAGCAACAGGAACTAAAAGAAAATAGAAATCCTTTCCTCTGAGACATGTCATTGATGGAGAGTCCAGCCGTGTGTCACGCTCATTTTAAACATCTTGATCACGGCAACTGCCTGACGTTGTAATCACACGTTACTACAGCTTAAGCACTCACAACTCTCCTTCTCTTAGCGACTGTAACTCCACAGTTGCCTACACTCTTTTCGGGTTTGCTAACGGTAGCTACTTTAGCTTGATAGCTAGCCATGGCTCCTTCTCCACCCTCGGGTGCTACTACTTGCTCTACCTGTCTCATGTTTGGTTACTTCCCTGCCTCCTTTACTGGTACCGGTATATGTGTTAAATGTAGTATAGTTGTTAGGTTGGAGGCGGGAATCATAGCCATAGAAGCCCGGCTCCGCATCTTAGAAAGTAACTCAGCTACAGTAAAGCCCATGTTAGCCGGTGCGGAGCGGCAAAAGGTAGCTCCTATTAGCCGTCCCCCGACACCTCCCGAGCAGCAGGGAGACTGGGTGACTGTTCTGAAGGGGCATAACGCGAAACCCGCAGGTCACCACCAACCCGTTCACGTATCTAACAAATATTCCCCACTCAGCGAGACACCCGCTGAGAAGCCAACTCTGGTTATTGGTAGCTCTATTATGAGACACGTGAATTTAGAGACCGAAGCCTCCACAGTCACATGCATTCCGGGGGCCAGAGCGGGCGACGTTGAGGCGCATCTTAAACTGCTGGCTAAAACTAAACACAAATACAGTAGGATTGTTATTCACGTCGGTGGTAATGATGTTCGTTTACGCCAATCAGAATGCACCAAAGTTAACGTGGCGTCGGTGTGTAGTTATGCTAAAACAATGTCGGACACCGTAATCTTCTCTGGCCCCCTCCCCAATCTGATCAATGATGACATGTATAGCCGCATGTCATCATTTCAGCGCTGGTTGTCTTGGTGGTGCCCAGAAAACAATGTGGGCTTCGTAAATAATTGGACAGCCTTCTGGGGAAAACCTGGTCTGATTAAGAGGGACGGCATTCATCCTACTTTGGAAGGTGCACATCTCATTTCGGCAAACATTTCAGGGCTTTGTGGACTTAATCCATGACAAACTGGAGTTGAGACCAGGAGGCGGAGTCGCAGTCTTACACGCTTCTCTGCGCTCTCTCCTAGGCAGTCACCCATAGGAATCCCGAACCCAATAAAATACCCAATATTAACGGTGTGTGCGTCTGCCCAAGGACAATTTAAGGTAAAACCTAATAGAGGTGTCACACATAATAACTTAATAAAAGTAAATGTAACAACTACTACAGTGCAACAAAACAGGAAGATTAAATGTGGTCTCTTAAACATAAGATCTCTAGCATCTAAAGCTATATTGGTAAATGATTTAATATCAGATTATAATATTGATATATGCTGTCTCACTGAAACTTGGTTGAGACATGAAGAATATGTCAGCATAAATGAGGCTACTCCACCCAGCCATATAAATACTCATATTGCCCGAGGCACAGGCCGAGGAGGTGGAGTTGCAGCCATCTTCGACTCAAGTTTACTTATCAATACTAAACCAAAATTAAATTATACCTCCTTTGAAAGTCTCGTTTTTAGTCTTACGCATCCGACCTGGAAAACTTTGCAGCCAATCTTATTTGTTACAGTGTACCGTGCACCAGGTCCTTATTCAGAATTCTTATCAGAATTCTCTGAGTTTTTATCAACTTTGGTACTTAAAACAGATAAAGTAATTATCGTAGGTGACTTTAATATTCATGTTGACGATGATAAAAATAGCCTTACTGTTGCATTTAACTCTATATTAGATTCTATTGGTTTTCGTCAGAGTGTAAATAAACCAACCCACTGCTATAATCACACTCTCGACCTTGTTCTGACTTATGGTATTGAAATTGAGCAACTATTAGTCGAACCGCATAACCCTGCTTTATCCGACCATTTCTTAGTAACTTTTGAAGTACTGTTACTAGACTATAAAGCATTAGTCAAAAGCTCCTGCAGCAGAAACCTATCTGTTAATGCTATAGCCAAATTTAAGGAAGAGATTCCACCAATACTTTACTCGATAGCATGTCTGCATGTAGGGGAGGAAACTTATACAAAATGTACACCACCCCAAATTGATCATGTTGTTGATAGTGCTATAGATGCGCTGCGAATAAAATTAGACTCTGTTGCTCCTTTGAAAAAGAAGAAAATAAAACAACATAGATTAGCTCCATGGCATAATGTCGAAACCCGCAAAATAAAGCAAAAGTCGAGACAGCTTGAAAGGATATGGCGTTCCACTAAACTTGAAGAATCTCGTTTAATTTGGCATATTACTCTAAATGAATATAAGAAAGCACTGCGTAAAGCGAGAGCAGCGTATTACTCTTCATTAATAGATGAGAATAAGAATAATGCAAGATTTCTTTTCAGCACTGTAGCCAGGCTGACAGAGAGCCATAGCTCAATTGAGCCTTCTATTCCCATAGCACTCAGTAGCAATGATTTTATGTGCTTTTTTAACGATAAAATTGTTACTCTTAGAAACAAAATCAATGACCTCTTGCCTTTGACCAGTATAGTGTTATCAACAGCTCCCGGAAATGTAAGTTCCAATATTACACTAGATAGTAAACTAGAATGCTTTTCAGCCATAAACCTTGAACAATTAAATTCAATGATTCTTTCTTCTAAACCATCAACGTGTATCTTAGACCCAATTCCAACTAAGCTGTTGAAGGAAGTTTTTCCATTAATTGGCACTTCTTTATTAAATATTATGAATATGTCTCTATTATCAGGCTATGTTCCACAATCATTCAAAGTAGCAATGATAAAACCGCTTCTTAAAAAGCACAACCTCGATCCAGAGATATTAGCCAATTATAGACCTATTTCTAATCTTCCGTTCTTCTCAAAAATTCTTGAGAAAGCGGTCGCAAAACAGTTGTGTGATTACTTAAAAAACTATGATCTATTTGAAGATTTTCAGTCTGGCTTTAGAACACATCATAGCACAGAGACAGCTCTGGTTAAAGTCACAAATGACATTCTAATAGCCTCAGACAAAGGACTTGTCTCTATTCTTGTCTTGCTCGATCTCAGTGCTGCATTTGATACTATCGACCATGACATCCTATTGCAAAGACTAGAGCACCTAGTTGGCATACAGGGAACTGCTTTAGGCTGGTTTAGGTCCTATCTATCTGAACGCTCTCAGTTTGTACGTGTCAACGATGAATCTTCGACGCAAACCAAAGTTAGCCATGGAGTGCCACAGGGATCAGTGCTCGGACCTATTTTGTTCACATTGTATATGCTTCCGTTAGGCAATATTATAAGGAATCATTCTGTACATTTTCATTGTTATGCGGATGATACTCAACTTTATTTATCAATCAAGCCTGATGAAATTAATCATCTAAATAAAATTCAAGACTGCCTTAAGGACTTAAAAACGTGGATGACCTTAAACTTTTTGATGTTAAACACGACCAAAACTGAAGTTATTGTACTCGGCCCGAAGAATCTACGAGACAAATTATCTAAAGATATAGTAACTATGGATGGCATTAATTTGGCCTCCAGTGAGACTGTAAGGAATCTTGGTGTTATATTTGATCAGGATTTATCCTTTAATGCCCACATAAAATCAATTTCAAGGACCGCCTACTTCCATCTACGTAACATTGCAAAAATCAGGCATATCTTGCCTCAAAACGATGCAGAGAAACTAGTCCATGCATTTGTTACTTCTAGGCTGGATTATTGTAACTCCTTATTATCAGGGTGTACCAAGAAGTCAGTTAAGTCGCTTCAGCTGATTCAAAATGCTGCAGCTCGTGTACTAACTAGAGTTAGGAGAAGGGACCACATTACTCCTGTTCTGGCTGCCTTACACTGGCTCCCTATAGAACACAGGATAGAATTTAAAATTCTTCTTCTCGCCTACAAAGCCCTTAATGGGCAGGCGCCATCTTACCTTAAAGAACTCATTATACCCTACTGTCCTACTAGGGCATTGCGTTCCAAGAACGCAGGGTTGTTGGTTGTTCCTAGAGTCTCTAAAAGTACAATGGGAGCCAGAGCCTTTTCTTATCAAGCTCCACATTTGTGGAATCAGCTTCCAGTTTGTGTTCGGGCGGCAGACAGCCTATCCGTTTTTAAGAGTGCGCTTAAGACCTTCCTTTTTGATAAAGCTTATAGTTAGGGCTGATTAGATTCAGCCCCTAGTTTTGCTGATATAGGCTTAGTTTGTCGGGGGACATCTTACTTCTTCCTTCTCTCTGTCTGTACCTGTGTACTCTCATGTTCCGATTAACCCAGCTTCCCCAAATTTCTTCTTTTTGGGGTCTATATACGCCGGGATCCGGAGCCATGGATGATCCTGTTGCTGCAGTCCTGTGTCCTGGGTCGCGAGCCCAGATCTTCAGTCGTGGCTGTTGCTGTGGTCCTGGATCATAAGTCCTAGATGGATGTCCTCGTGGATTCATCTTCCTATTATACACACATGCATTTCCAAACATTTGGACTACCTATGTTGCAAATGTATTATCTTTCTTTTACACACGGCATCTATTGCACGTCTGTCCGTCCTGGGAGAGGGATCCCTCCTCTGTTGCTCTCCCTGAGGTTTCTCCCATTTTTCCCCTTTAAACTGTGGGTTTTCTCTGGAAGTTTTTCCTTGTACGATGTGAGGGTCTAAGGACAGAGGGTGTCGTACTGTCATACTGATATTCTGTACAAACTGTGAAGACCACTGAGACAAATGTAACATTTGTGATATTGGGCTATATAAATAAACATTGATTGATTGATTGATTGAACATCACTGTTGCCGGAAATACATCCACGAACGCCTTTGTGATCTTCGATACTCGACTACTACATGTGTACCTTCAACATGGCACACTGAGATTGATTACCGGGTCACTGCCTGTGGATCAAACGTGAGAATTGAGAAACAGCTCATGTTGGTAACTTTCATGAAAAAATAAGTTTGATCAGAGTGTGAAACTAGAAAGAGCTGATCAAATATAAATAACTAAACGTTGATATTAATGAACTGCGTAGGTTTCCAAGCATGGGCTTACTTTTGGCATGACTGTTTTCGACTTGGCAGCCACAAATGTTGTCATAAAACGTGACGTTGTACTTCTGACACCATGTTAAGTTATGTACACCGTGTGTGTATAACTAATAAAGACTCAAGCAGCAGCGTATGTTTACGTGTGTATTTACTTCAGACCCTGGTGTAACACAACCTACGGTCCGTGTAGGAACAACCTTTAAACAGTAGTTCCTTTTACAGAACACCACTGACATAGAGACTGTTGACACCGGTCACTCTGAGACTGTGGCCGTTTCTCAATGTCAAGTAAACCTAATGCAGAGCCACTATTTCAAGTATACTACGTCATCGAGTGGCGCCGAAGGACTGTTTAAATGCATGTTAAATGCCCAGCATTCGGCGCCACTCGATGACGTAGTATATTTGATATAGTGGCTCTGCAGCAGGTATACTTGACATTGAGAAGCGGCCTGTGGGTGTTTCTCAATGTCGAGGAAAGCTGCTCCAGAGCCACTATTTCAAGGATACTACGTCATCGAGTGCCGCCGAAGGACTGTTCCAATGTCCAGGATACTTTGAATTCTACCGAGGCCGGCGTACTTCGTTTCGGGAAATTTCGAGGCTGCACGTGTAGACTCCGCGGTCTTAAAATCCCCACAATGCTTTGCGTACGGATCAATTTCCAAAATCTTTGGCTGAAAATGCAAGGCGGGGCCTCTCCTATGACGTACACCTGCACACTTGCTAGCCTGTTCCATTCTTCGTTTTCCCAGGTATTCTTGCCTCGCTTCTTAAGGAACTCACTCGGAGGTACATGTGCTAGCAAGCAAGCCTCCTCGACATTGAGAAACACCCTGTGCCTCAGCACACTACACACACAGCCAGGGACACTGGTGATGGGCCATCTTCAGTTACCACCAGAAGTGGTCGCACTGTAGTGAAGCCACAAGGTTACAGGGACTTTGTTGCTTAAAAAAAAGAAAAAAAATGAAAAGAGAGACGATAATGTATTTAAGTTGACTGGAAAGTTAGTATACATTTACATTTTATGCAATTTATTGTGATATTCAGTCAGCCAGTATTTGTGTTATGCTACACTGTTCTTGATCTCAGTAGTAGTAGTAGTAGTAGTAGTAGTAAAACATTGTAATGTTATTTTAAGAGAAAGTTTAGTTTTAGTTTCAGGTAGGCACAAGGCTGACATGGAGTTGTTATCATTTCTACACAGGAAAAGATAAAACTCTCAAAAGAGAAAGGATATAATAGTAGGAACTATTGTTTATGCAGTAGATCTGCCTACCATCTGTGATGTTGCTACTCTGACATGTTTGGGTGTTACACACATGGGGAGCATACAGGCATGAGATGTAAGATGTTCACGTTTATTGGAGTTTAATAACATAACTACCCACCGAGTTAGAAACAAGGTATTCTGTAGTCTTCCTGTGATACAAAGAGCAGAATATAACAGCAGCTTGTTTCTTGTTTTGCAGGGTTTTCCACCAGCTATTGGAGGGCAGGCAAGGCCTTTTACAAAACACTTCACATGCATCCTTACATTAGAAAAAAGGACGAGGTGTGCTGATGCAATAGGAGCTTCCTGGCTCTTGTTGATACAGCCCCTTACGATTTACACTCTGAGAACTGTACACTGTAAACAATACAACCTAGACACCATGATGTTTGAAAGACAATCTAAAATGTGTGGCCTTTTAAAACATTCACTCACAGTTTATTGGATGCCAGACCCTTGTCAGTGGTTTCCAGGTGGCCTTAGATCAGTTATACTGTCATACAACAAGATTGTAATGAACGTTGTTGATGTTTCGATATCCTTCACATCACTAACTCAGTTACTACGGCTGAGAGACTTTCCTCCCATCAGTCTCACCCCTCTGAGTTCCTGGTCTGGCAGAAAGGACGCAGTAGGGTCAGAGTCTCCCGCAGGACTCTTTTCCTCATCGTCCTCACGGTCTCCTGTGCAGACAGCTGTAGTGACGGCTCATTCTCTTGAAGCACTCGGCCTTCTTCCACTCCTCTGTAATGCAATAGGGCTCCCCTGCCCGGAGGACAGAAAGTCAGGGAGGCAAGGGAATGAGGAGAATTTCCCCCTGAAACTATTCTTGTTAATCCTTGCCTTAGGGAACGTTTTGAGACAAAAACATGGGCTAAATGTTTCAGTGCGGCAAAATATTAAAATACGGTCCCATTCTTTTCAAAATTGGGACTGCTTTGCAAGAATCTGAAGTCATTCTTAATCTGTGCTACAGTGCTATTAGCGGAGGAACCTTTGAACACGTTATCAACAAAAAAATATAGTTCCAAATCCTGAGAATAATCTGTTTCAATGAAATGAAATGCCCCCTTTTTGACTGTTCAGTCACTTACACATATTGTAATGATTCACAACGGAGTGATAACATTTTTGAGACTTATCACAGGATGCAGCACTAATAAAAAAAGAGAACAAGTAAAACAAAGACTCTGGCACTTAGAAACAAATGTAAGCCTTTATTGGAATTTTGCAAGGCATTAAATACACAAATCCCATTATTTTAATAATTTGGCATTTAATTATAAAAACTTCTAGTCTAACAATACTGGTCTTACAGTCGTTCTTATTTGTTTCATCTTTATAGCTCTTCTCTTTCACTGTATCACAGAGGTGGAATCCTGACATTGTGAAAGCAGATGGGAATTAAAAGTACTGTATGAAGAAGGGGAGACAGCAATGAGACGTGGGGAATAATAGGAGAACACCTACTCAAACTCAAGAAAATACTGCGTGTCAAAGCTGCATCGTGGGTTAAAACAGTCTTTCGTTGATATCTATTCATTTTTTACCCCTGATTTCCCAAGTTTTACATATAAAAAACTTTTGTATGAAATATAAACAAGCTCTTGCCGTGGTACACAGACATGTGCAGATAATAAAAGTAGACAATAATATGTTCTAAACTTGTCAATAATCTCAAGAGTCATGGGATCTGGCCTGGACTCGTGTTTGATAAACATAAATAATATGTTCTGCTGTCAGGAAATTACTTTCAATATTTCTATCAACATGCAAGTCCTCCACCAATGCTGTCTTTATAGTCATCATAAACATTATCATTATCACTCACTGCATGTTGCTCAACAGATCCAAAACGGTTTTGGCTTTACGAACCATTTTCCCTCATTTTGACAAGAAAAAAAAAACGGAAAGAAAATAGGAACATTCACAATACATTTCCAGCCGGTCTGTGTTTGGTCTGGTCTCTCTTTTTTTTATATTCTGGTTTCTCATCCCACACATCCAGAGCAGAATAAGTCATCAAAAGCACCTCCTGAGCCTGTCCTTACACCGCCTAACTCCCCCCCCCCCAGAGTTAAGACATGACTCCGAACACAGGGTTGTGGCGGCAGATGCTCGGCCCGATCTCTTCGTAGTCCTTCTTGGTGTGGCACACCTGGTAGAACTCAGGCTGTGGAGGCAAAGCAAGATGAAGGTGAGCACACACAAGAGAACAGAAAGAAAACCTAGAAAGATCATTTAAAAAGCTGCATATATCTGCATATGTATTGTCTGCAGGAGGTGTTGTTGTTTTGTTTTGCTTAGGCCTGGAGGTTATTTTATTTATTATAAACAAAATGCTGCTGAGGGAAGACTGTCTTCGCCCTGCAGGATCTACTCAACTAACGGCAGTTCTATTGGAAAGCAATGTTAGTGTTACATTTAAATGTTGCTTTTCTACTGCAGCATACAGGTCTGCTCTGTATATTACATGAAGTATATATGATCTCTTGGCAGTCTTGTGTTTTTACTTAACATGAAAATACAAGACTGATTTTAAGGTTAAGGTATGCTAAAGGTTAGGCAGCTTATTTCTAAAGAGTTGAACTTTGAATAAATGTTCTGTCTGGAATAACTTCAACTTCCCAAGTCTATTTTATTTTCTTAGTTTAATGACAGCACCCGGCATCAGAGACATATCTCTACATGTAGCCATCTATCAATAGAATGTAACTGTTTTCATAAAGCTCAGATCTACTGTTCAATTCAATTACAGTACAACGATGGAACAGCATTGAAAGTTAAACAGGGCTCCACTTTTGTTAGAACACATTTTGTGGTAACCAGGCAACGCACGTCATTGGCCAATCATACACCTGTCCGCCCACTCAGAGGCGTGAACGCTAAAGGAGGATTTCTGATGCACTTCTGTCCTCTTTGCAAAATACTACAGGTATGTAACCTCTAAAAAGACCTTAGACATGATTGTTGAGAAGAAAACCAATCATGGTGATATAAACAATAAAGCAACTGTGTTGTAACAAGCAGTAATACAAAGCTGCAAAGTCCATTTGTATGAAAAGGTAATGAATGACTTCTTTAGGTTCTCAAATATTTACTGATAATATTGTTGGAATTATCTATAAATCAAAGTGCTTGGGTTTTGGGAGCTATTAATATAGGGCATAAAGTCCTGACTGAGAAACCTGAGAGCTGCTAAAAAGAGCAATTATTCTTATCAGGGAACAATTCTGTTCAATTCTAACATCAATTAGCCTTTTGTGGATCAACTGTCAGAAACCTTTGCTCAGTCATATTTCCTGCTGCTAAAATGATCAGCTTCACTCACACAAATAACCCATGGGGGGGGGGGATAATGAAATGTCACGACCACGCACAGCATTCATTTTCACTCAGTAGGACTAAAATAAATGACACAAGAAATAAAGAGGGAACAAAAGTAGGGCCATGTCACAGCAGATGAAAGCCATGGAGTCTAACAGGAACATGTTCATAAAACAGTGATTGAAATACTTACAGTTGATGCTAACATTGATCCGCCAAACCACACTGCATATCTCTGCATATGGTGAGTGATGACTTGGACATCGATTGGTTTGGGCTGCGGGGGGGCGGGGGGACAGAGAGAAGGGTTAGGGATCGGTCACTCTGAGAGCTGCAGTAACAGGATGAGTGAGCAGGATTCATGTAAAGGGATTTTAAAGACTGTCCATGTTTCACAGATATTATTAGAATATGTTCTATACAGAAGAGAATACGTTAGTCACCGTTTCACTTCTGTGTGTTGCTAGAAACTGCCGATATGGTAACTATCATGATACAGATCAACTGCAGGCAAAGAGATACAGCCTATTATATTTGAGCATATTATATATCATATTGTTTTAGAAAAACTTTAAGTTTCAGAGTAAAGTGTATACAATCTGAGAAAAGTAAAAAGAGTTTAGTTTTAAATGCAATCTGAACAGTGGGATCTGCATTTACATTTATCAGCGTCAATAACAAACAATAAAAATAAACGTGCTTGCAGGATATTTCAGGTAAACAAATAAAAGACAGATATTGTTTACAACTTCTGAAGCTAATGGTTAGAATAGGGTCTATTTGATTGTTTAAACTGATAAGTGGAGATACCACAAAAACAAAAACAAAAACGATTCTCTGATTAACAGAGGTCTCTTTCTATCTGTGGGCAAAGTGTGTTTGGGCCCGGTAGCATCACCACGTGGTTCAGAGCCCAGCACTGATCCTGGGGCTTGGAGCTAAGAGCTTATGTTAATGGAGCCCGTGGCATGTACTACGAAGCACGATTAGCGGTTAGCGAGGTAACTTCAGGGTTAACTCTGGGTTTCTGGTCCTACGACGCTGGTTCACTTCTTACCGGGGTTGATCTCCATGGTAACTTGTGCTGAACACATAACCTGCACTGGTATTTTTTACCAGCTGTTCTGTATTCACCTTGCAGGTGCAACTATGTTACTTATATCCTGGAGTATGTGTTTAAATCATGGATGGTTAAAGTTTAACTTCTTCATATTTGTGTAACATGATAGTTTACTTTTCATTCAGAAAGTATGACGCTGCGCTGTCAGTACACTTGTCCCTGTTTGTGATTGGTCAAATGTTGCTAACCCCGCCCCTTTCACGTGAACGCGTCCTCAGCCGGACGGAGAACCCCTGGGTTGAGTTACCGAGTTGATAACCAGGGTCGTAGGACCGCTTAGCGAGATCTGGTTTGTTAGGGTTAGTTAAGCCAGATCACTCAGACATATCCAGGGACTGTTGAACTGGATTCGTCGTACAGGCCACAGGTTCCATTGAGTTACTCAGGCTCTTTTCGGTAATAATTAGTATTGGGCAAGGTTAAATTGATGCATATGCCCAAATGTCTATCTATGTCTTTCATCCATGTGTAGGACATTTTGGGACAGATGTCTATTTGTGTCTGTTTGTCTGTGTTTCAGACCACATCTCCTGAAATAACTTGTGAAATTCAGCAGGTTTTCTATTTGTTTTGTGGACTCCGATTGACTCCGTCGGCTTCCTCTATGCCTGAGGTGGAGTTACAGATGCCAGTCAGCGCAGCCTCGGGCTGGAGGACATTAAATAACTCACCAAGATGAATCACAGCTACTGCCTTCACAGTTTGACAGAGTGAGGAGCAGGCAGAGAGAGCAGCTATATACTTCTGCCCTGAAGGTGAAACACTTCAAGTGTATTCCATCTTAGCACTCCCTGGCAAAGCATTTGCAATTTAAATCACCAAATCTAAATTCAATACACATCTGTGGCAACAATAGTTGTCATAGGAAAGGACACTTTCCCTCAGTTTCACTTCTCACAGTAATTGTGTTTTGTCAAGCAGCATCGATCTGTGCTGCGTATGAATTAAAGCGTTCTCTCACCGTGAGCTTGCCTCCACTCAGCTCCTCACTCATCTTCAGCCGGGCGTCCACCGAGCGCTTCAGGTCTCTCTGCAGACGCCTGCCGAAGTCCCTGAACATGGTGGAGCCTCCTGACAGAACCACGTTCTGCGGGAGGAAAGAGATGAGGATTACACAGCTGCAGAATGAGAAGCACTTAACCAGTGGACCTGCAGCTGGCTACTGGCCAGCCGTCTGAGACAGCACCCACTGCTGTGTGTGGGGAGTGGAATGGCCTCAACTCAGTGATGGGAGATATTACTTGATGAACACAGTGACAATCAATCACACTCACTCCTTTTTATATTTCAGTCTCTACTCAGCCGTTAAATTAACTACAGCAAGCACAAAATATTAGGAGACGAAGCTCCACACCGACTCACTACTAGCAAAGGCAATTGATCACTTTAGACATATGAATTTGAAGACAAGCACAAATAATGGTGCACACCCTTTTAAGAGTAAAATTCAAGAACTTACAAGGTGCAATAATCAAAATGTCTAGACCCTCAAAGCCTTTGTCAATTATAATTAAATAAATGAATGCAGTTGACCTAGATGTTAGAACCTAGAATTCCCTTATACCTAGAATTATTGTATACCTAGCAATCAGTTAGTTGGTAGCAATGTTAATATCAACTTTGATTCTATGTTTTGATCATCATTATGAAATGCTTAGTTGGCTCTCCAACAACAAACAAATGGAGGATTGTTACATTTGAAATGAGTGATTGTGTACATATTCCTGACCTTAACCTTAAGCATTATCCAAAGACTTTGTACGAACCCTGTAATATGTAAAAAGCTGTTGGATGATCTAATCTGCCTGGAGAAACACTGAAGGTCTTCCCTGTGTGTCAGCTGGCAGGTCTGAATGTCATGTATGAATCAAGTTTATTGCCAAGTAGCTTTACACACATGAGGAATTTGCCATGGTGTACATGGTGTACATTGTGGATACATAAACACAGTTAAAGAAGATATAAAAGAAGTACTTTTTTTTTAAATCTAATATTTAAAGAAACTACGTGCAGTATACTATTGCCAAGTATTTAGAACAATAAAAGTAAAAGTATTGTTATGGAAAGTGGATGAGAGGTAGCTTGTGTACAGATGTGTAAATATTTGGAGGCTTGTGCAAAACTGGCAATACTTAAGGTCTCATTATTTCATGTGTGGATAAAGCAGGTCTTGAATGGTGCAACACAACAGCTGTTCACAGTGGTTTTTGACAAACAAGCATCCTGTTACCATGGTGACTGAACTTACTTTATAGAGAGGACGCCTGACGTCTATAGGGCAGTTCTGAATGACCTCGTCCACAACTTCAGAGATAGGCTGGGTGAAGTCAGGGTTGGCAAACTGGGATCGGAGGATAAGAGACACACATGTTATACTATGCAGTGAGTTGAATGATCCTGTGGCAGAGCAGAGTCTGTTCTTATGAGAGCAGCTGCCATAAAGGCACATCTGGGAGGCGCAGTAATGTTGGCCCCATTAATGCACACTGGAATGCTAAAGGACATGGAAACTGCATTATTTTGTACAAGCTATTTTCTATTTTGTTAGATTTGTTGACCTGTAACTATCTGATCGGCCAAGTTATGGTTACATGAAGTAAAGCCCACACTGGTGCTTCATTCATTAGACCTAGCCAACAGTATACAGCTACATTGCAGTGATGCCCTTCTGGATGTTCAGGTGGAGAAGCGTTGTGAAAGTTTTACCAGTTAAATGACGAGTGAATCGTGAGACACATTGGTGTCATTTGTCACCAATATGTAGGGATGGGTATCGTTTGGATTTGAACCATTCCTGTTCTGATTTGGGTTCTGATAATTGATCCCGGTTCTTTCTGTTCTTTGAGAGGGCAAAACTAAGTCACATGCCAATTTCACAGGGGACAAAAGGGATTTATGAAAACCTCATCATCTAAGTTAAGCTGGGGACACCTAAGTGTGATTCCTGCTTGGATTCACACTGCACTGACCTCTGGGTGGAAGAAGATCTCGGGCCCCAGGAAGCGCTCGTAGCCCACATCGATGGTGAACTCCTTCTTGCTGACGGAGTTGATGCCGGTGTACTGCTTGATCCACTTGGAGCCGTCCGTGTCGTACTTGTTCAACTCTTTGACTAGATCTGGGCACACGTAGCTGAAGCGCTCCTGGTGGGGAGAGCATGAGGAAAGGTGTATGATCAGCCTCAGCATGGCACAAACAAAACACCTTACAATGGTAATCCTAATTAAGCAATTCATTAGCTTATCACAACTAGCTGCTGTTTCACTGAAAAAAGTTTACTATGCATGTAATACAAGAGTGATAATGAGAGCAAGGACTGTTTCTCTGGTCTCTTGGCTGATGTATTCTACTGCTAGTTGGGAAGTTCAAAAAACATTTCATTTGAAAACTTGTTAGTTAATAGTGAAAATGAATGGGCAACCTAACAGTGTACTGTAATCAGAGAAGTCACTGGTCAAATGTGCAGAAAGTGTGGTCCACACTGAGAGTGATACAGCAGTGGAATCATTTTCCAGACATGATTGGCAATATGCACAATGTGCATTCCCTCAATGGTAATGCTAATTATTTGAATTCACATGTCACTTGTTTGTCTGTCTCGGGTAATGAAGGATAGTCTTTGAGATTGAGAACAAAGTATTGGATAACAAGCTATTTAATAAACATTGGGGATTTGTGGGGAATTGAGATGAATCGCTAAAATGTGCTGACTGACAGAATAATAATAAGAGAAGAAATGGCATTTACATAAAGTTATAAATATGTGTGACCTGTGAAGAATAGGGGATACAATTGTCTATAGCTTTCCCTAATCTCGGTTTTGGGAACTGTGCTAATTATATAAAAGTAGACAAACAAAGCTAAACAACAGTAGGGGGTTTTGAAGGACACCAGCTGCAGGTGAAAGGAAGAGTGATGCTGCCCCCTGTTGTTCGAAAGCAAAACAACAATGATGGCATGTCAGCTACAGATACATAGACCTTAGCACAACTTTATCTGCATTATCCACTGTTATCCTCAAACTCCACACAAACAAATATGAAGATGAAATATGACACCCATAACTTGTAACTTTAACATTTGTAAAAATTGGGGATTACTAGCAGGATTACGATGTAACTAAAAAGAGCATAATAGTGTTTGTTGTAAAGGATCAGATGTTCTCTCTTCTCTGTGAGCTGTACTGTTCTCTAGGATAATACTTTAAGTGAGAATCTATACGCCTGCTGCCTGAATCTGCTTTATGGTTTGCACTTCCTTTGCTTCATTTGTTCTGTTTGAATTCAGTAGGTGCACCTGTATGTTCATACAATAGTGTGTGTGAGCTCAACTGTGTGTATTAAACTAACACGGAGCATTCTCTGTAGTAATTGTAGTGGAATGCATTTTTTTAAGTAAATCTCCCAACCCTAGATATCAGTATGTTACTCATGGATATGTTATATGTATATGTTACTCAATACACCTTGATATTGGTTTTACACGCCACAGTGTAAGCAGAATATTCAAACATACACACAACAGAGGGGCCAGCAAGATCATCCGTGTCGGGTTTACTGTGAACTGCTGTGACCTCAGAGGCAATGTGTTGTATCCCACTGCTGACACATGGAATTCCTAATGTGGCTGCAGCCAGCTCCTCAGCAGAGGAAGTGGCTGAGAGGAAGTGCAGTGAACATTTACCTTGACAGCCTTGGCCGTCTCCAGCGACTGCTCCGGAGGGATGCCCACCTCCCTCTCCCTCAGGAGCTGCTGGGTGAAGTAGGTGATGTCTCGTCCTGCGATGGGAATGTGCTTTATACAGCTGCCAATGACGTAGCCTTCAGCCTGAGAGACACAGACAGGAAGAGGATTAGAAAGAGCTTATTTCATGTGTCATACAGCTGTTATAGTTTGATACTCTTCCACCAGATCTGTGTACTGAGAGGCCTTCTATATATCCCCATGCTGTTGAGTTTGTGGCTGCTTTTGCTCAGCAGTGGCTTCACACATGCTGACTCAGTCACTCAGCCTCCAAATGTTTTCTGCAAGCACACTTCCTAAAGCTGAGTAATTCCTGCCGGCCTCTTAAACACTGTGGCCTACTTTCAAACATCAACATGATCCTGTTACTGAGCAAGTATACACACACAGGTGGAACATTTTTCAGTCTCAAAACCTTTCAAATAAAACCTAAGCCTAGTTATGGTTAATTGTGAGTCGTTTAACATTAAAACATGGAGCGAATTAACACACAATCCAATGATACTGCTGTTCTAAACAAATCTAAATATGAATGACCTTGACTATCATATGAAATCAGCAAAAAAATTAATGGATCTTTAAAATGTTTATACCTAGTCATAGTGTTGTTTTTTAATATAGATGTATACAATTACATTTCTCTTACAATAAACTTTATTTATTTGGAGGTATTTCCTGGCTATAGGGCTGTACAATCTTTTTTTACATTTAACAGAGTTTTTCAAATTGAGTTTTGAATGTCTGTTGTCATATTTGCCATTACCCTAAAATGAAATCCTTGAACAAAACCCCTGATTTTATTAAATAAAATATGAATAAAAAATAAAGTCAGTCTTCTTTTATTAAAATAACTTACTTTTGTCGACATGAATACATGTAGGCAGCAGGCTAATTCAATAAGGCCTTAACTTAATTAAGTACTTTCAAATGATACTGTTAGAGCCTGAATAAATGTTGTTGTTATTGTGGTTCTTGTAGTGAAAAACATAGCACAAGACAACTTCAGTACTATACAAGCCAACTTGTATAGTAATTATTCTTTGTGTGCTGCAAGCCAAAACTAACAGTGTTTGAACCGCAGAGAAAATGTTGTTTTTGAACAACTAAATGCCAACAAATATGCATTAGAGCACAATAGTTGTTTGGATAAAAACCTTGAATCTTGATAATAATTTAATCTAACTTTTTCAATGACTGTTGAATGTTGGATTTTACACCACTCGTGTTATCGGAAATGTTTGGATCAAGCAGAGAACAATCCTCCGCAGACCACTACTGGAATCAAATTCTACAAACAGTATGATACTAATCATATGAGAGCAGCCTAATCTTTATCGGAAACTGTAAACAAACAATGGCTTTAAACTAAATAAAAACAAAAACATTTGCACACCATTTAATGTTGATTTAGAATTAGAATATTAAAAGGTCCCATGTCATGGCCATTTCTACTGATCCTAATTCCATTGTTGAGGTCTACTAGAATAGATTTACATTGTTCAATGTTCCAAACTCACATTGGTTTCTCATCCAGCATCTCTGTATAGTCTGTGTATTCACTCTCTGTCCTAAACGGCTTGTTGGAGCTCCTGCCCCCCCCCCTCCCTGTGAGCCCACTGTGCTCTGATTGGTCAGCTCGCCCACTCTGTTCTGATGAGTCCACCACATTACAGCGGAACATCAGTGATGATGTGTTACAATGGCGTTAGCAACCAGAAAATGACACCAGTAATGACAAACAGATGAAGAGTGCTGCGTGGGGTCTGGGTGCCGTGTTGGCGGGACGTTGCGGGGCTCGCTGCTGCGAGGAGTGGACAGTGTGAGCTGGGTTACTGGGGTCGTTTCCTGGTTGCTGCGTGGGGTCTGCGAGACAGCGAGACACAGCGAAACTCAGCCTGAACTCAGCCTGAACTCAGCCTGAGCACACACACACACTCGTAGCCTGGCTGTGAGTTTGTGTGTGTGCTCAGGCTGAGTTCAGGCTGAGTTTCGTTGTGTCTCGCTGTCTCAGGCTGAGTTCAGGCTGAGAAATCCGCGGAGCTGCAGCTGAGAAAAGATAAGGCTGAGTGAGTGTTTCTCCGCGATCCCAACTCGTCTATTACCAACGTTCAGGGAGCTCTATGCAAGTCAATTGGACTCCCTGATAGTTGAAAATCTACGCTAAAGTCCCCCACTGCGTTTGATAGTGACGCCAAGGGATCCTGGTGTGTAAGGAGCCGTTACGTCACTTAACCCCTTGCGTCACTTGGTACCCAGAAGAAAAAAATGGAAAAACGAAAAATGAAAAATGTCCAACGAGGCGTTCTGGGGCAGCATAGACAGGTATTTTCTGTGTTAGAGTTTTACTCGCTACAGGGTGTACTTTGAGGGTTTGTGACTCTGCAGACCGGTTACATGCAGAAAAACCTTGATAACAAACAAGGGGACGGGTAATAACTGGAAAAGCATGACATGGGACCTTTAACGTTAGCTTCTACCTATTCTGTAGAGCCTAAACTAGCCATACTCAGTGTTGATTCTTTGAGAGTGACACTGTGGGACAGCGAGCAGTCCACGGAGCTGTGTGTTTTGGAGTGTGTGTGTCTGTAGATGTTTAAACCCACCACAGGGATGACGTGGGTGACACCGTCCCCGCTGTCGATGACGGTGCCTGTCAGCGTCCTCTCTCCCACCTGTCTGGATGTCCAGGAGGCTGCCAGAGCCAGCACAGCCTGGCACACACAGAAATGTCATACTGTTAATATCCTGGCTGTATACTCACATGTAAACATGATGTAACTATTCTGTAACACATTTCGGATATTTCTACACCAGAATGTCATAATCACTTTGTGAAAATGTACAGATGCCTAAATTATGAGAAGAAGACTTTTTTTAGACCTGAATATTTTTTTGTCTGTACATAGGTAAATGTCGTGACACCTATATTTTCTGTCCAAGTGTATTTTCTTTTGTCAAAAAGAATCTTTAAATGTTTTTAACAATATTATTTATAAGTCGCACCTTTCATATTTATGTAAACACAATATTCATAATTTTGCTGTTGCTCAAAGTGTCAAAATATCTTGTGGTGCGACTGTCCAGTCTTGACTGCTGTTTGGAAAACTAATATAAAACAACTTAAATCGAATACATTTGTGATCTGACTTATTTGGCATGATGTTTTAAATGTTATTCAAGTCCTTTAGAACATTACATAGTGCCGTTTTAAAATTGAGACATTATTGAACAAAAATAAAAGTTCACTTTTAACAAAATCTCATAAACACTTAAGATTACTTGCAGATTGTAAAATAATGTACGGAAATTCTTTATTTTTACGATAAATCATGGTCGCACCACATTACATTTTTTAGGGGCACATACGATTAATTGAGGTGAAAAAACATATACATCACCGAAATAAACATTTGGAAAATTATATTGTACCCATTGTGGTACAATATACTGTAGACACACATATGTTACCACATCTTGTGACATTTTAAAGCCTCGAACAGAAAGAGAAACTAAAAATGAAATCAAAAAACACCCAAAAATAAAATAAAATGGACATTATCAAATCTGAATTATAAATCCGATGACAGAATTAACCAAAAGTGATATATGTATTTCCCTGCTATACACCTCACCTGCACAGCGATGTACAGCCCAGGTACGTTGAAGGACTCGAACATGATCTCCGCTGTGTACTCTCTGTTCTCTGGTGTGTTGAGAGGAGGCTCCGTCTGCACACACAGAAATACAGTTACAGGCATGTCTTGAATCAACATTACAATTTCAAGGACTTTCAATGTTCCTTACCAAAAGGTTCCAGTTTCTCAAAGATTATTTTCACATCAAATTGTTACTATAAATGCAATGTTAAAAATAAATGAGCAATCAATGCATTTTAGCATGTCCTTATATTACCAGCTGTTCATCTAAACTTTGATTGTTCCGTTTGGTCATGATGATTAAATGCTTCGCTCATTGTGAGAAGAAGAAAACAAAAAAATATGATGACAGGATTGTTTCATTTGAAAGATTCAGAATATTTGAAATGTATATCTGTTTAATAAAATGTTTTATATGTAATCAGCTAAGACAGAAAAAAGTGTACATTTGGCTGCAAATAACTGTTGTTTGTAGGAGCAATACGTGGTTAACTGGCTTTTGGCCCATTACATGTCACGCTGAGAGGAGAACTTTGAAATGTCATTAGAAGACGTGGAATCTCATTTCACTTTTAAGCCCCTTACCAGCAGAAAGTAGTGGTCCTCGGGCTCAGCCCTCAGGTACTTGAAGATGATCTGCTCCATGAAGCGCTCCATCAGGTCCCAGTCCTCCACTATCCCATGACGGATGGGCCACTGTTGGCATAAGGATTTGAAAATCAAAACTCTGCACTGAGAATACAATTGCAGCGAAAAAGCACAAATATATGACACAAAAACAGAACATATACTGTTAGATGTTGGTGGCGTAATGGGTGAACCTGACGTGTGTATTATCCTGCCTCAGCCGTTCAGTTTAGTCTATTTCCTTTTACTGTTAGAAGTAGATTTTCCTTAGATGTGCTAAGCTCCCTCTATTCCTTGTATTTTACATTTTAGGAGAATAGTCTAAATTTGCAAACATGTGTCTACTTTATTTTTGTCACTTTTCTATGTGATAAAAATAATAATGTGTGGTGGTATGTTGTACAGAAGTGGGACACAGGTCTGGCTAACTGGGACAGCTTAATGGAGCAGAGCCATTGCTAGTAGCTGCCCCTGTGACATCACTACTCACGTCTGCTGTGAGAGACCCACTGCCTGTACCAAAGAGAACAATGGAGTGTGCTGCTGCTGAACCTTTGATCTTGTATTACATGCCTAGATTCCCAGTTAACCAGGAATAATGGAATTCATCTTATCTCTATGCTATTCCATATAGCTTTATATGCAGTACCCAGCAGTTCCTACAATTTCAATTCACCCATATATTCTAATCAACATCCTTTAATACACCAGAGTGTTGCAGTAATACAGATAGTCATTGGTCATTGGATTTGAAAACCCTGTTTCAACAGTTCAAGTCTCTTCCCTAATCTGCTTCTTGTTTACGACTCACAAATGCATAACAGCTATGAGGGATATAATGGCTGTCTAAAAGAAAAGAGCAAAACATTTGCTTTGCCAGTTCCTTGTGTGGGCGTGCTGAGCTGTCAGGGTAACCTGGGTAACCTACCTTAGTGGAGTATGAGGGCTTGTCTACTGCTTCATCTCCGATGTAGAAATCCAAGTCATCCACCCCCTTCGTCATCCTCCGCTGGGCCTGGTCTCCAACCTTGGCCGACTCTTTGATGGCAATACCTGACAGGAAAATAGAGAACTCAATATAGAGCAACAGAGAGGAGAAACTCTCTTATAACAGTGTGTTCATTTTATTCAACAATAACTTCAAATTGTCAACAAACATTTATAATAGTTTTGCAAATCAAATCATAAACGTCAAGAAGGGACACTGGGAATGAAAAACTGTGTCATGTTTTATTTGGATCTACCGTAAATTCCGGACTATTAAGCGCACCTGAATATAAGCCACACCCACTGGTCGGTCACCAATTGTGGCTCGCCGGAGAAGCCAGCGCCAGCCAATCAAATCCCGTTTCTGAAAATCTGACAGCTCAAGTCCTAGCCAATCAAACCGCGTCTAAGCTGGGAGAGATATCCCGCCGTTCATTTCTATATTTTCAAAAACAGATGGAGGATAAACTAATTATCGCCGTAGCAAATCACCCGGTTTTGTATGACCAGTCCCTATTAACTTACCGGGATACAACCGGAGGAACCAGGCATGGGGGGAGGTGGCAGAGACAGTGGGTGAAACTGGTAGGCTTTCGCCTGTTTGGGGATTTGATATCCAGTATATCCAAGCATAGCTTGCTAGCTATGTTAACACTACGTAAACGGGGCGGGACATTCATGTGATTGGTTGTTGGTTGCGGGGCTCGAATAAAATCCCCAAGCTTCAGACACGCCCAGCTCCAAGCTTTTTTTGAAGCTGTAGTGTAAGCCGCGATGTTCAAAGCGTGGGGAAAAAGTAGCGGCTTATAGTCCGGAAAGTACGGTAGTTCATATTATATATAAACATGTGCTATAGCCTTTTTTAAATGTAGTTTTAATGCCATTAGTATTGTTGTTATACTTTTAGAAGTTTGCAGAGGCATGTATTTATTTTTACATTATAATACATACAGTTCTAAAAAAAAGCATACACTTGGCAAGAGGTTTCTTTGAATAATGTCAAACATCTTTCTCTTTTGAAAGATGCATCATGGTTATTGTAGATTCACTGCTTGGTGTGAGGGAGAATATATTGCACAGTGAAATACTCACATGATGGAACGATGAACTGCGGCTCTGTGTTTCCTGCATAACCCAGTTTGGTGTAACTGCAAGAGAAAAGCATCACATTTGATTACAGAGGTAACAGGAGAAAAACGCCCACCTGCTTGACTGCTGGCACTACATCTGTTTGCATGAAGGTTGGCTTGGGTAAAGATTGTTTTTGTCTTCCATCTGCTATGCTATGGTTTTGATCAATGCCACCACTGTCCTCTGGCGGGCTGGTCAGGGGCCATAAGCGGTGGCAGCTCTGGACTTTGCTAATGGGAGGCCATTAAAAGAGCCATTCATGTAGTATTGGAAAACTGAAGACTATTCGTATTGGTCCTGCAGGGAAAAAAGATCATTGCGCATAAACTGACCATCCTTAATATAAACTAGCTGTGACCTCAACACTGCAGAGTTCTACATCGCTCTATTTCAATGCAAGACACCGTAAGAAAAAGGAAGTTGTATGTCAAAAAAGACGAGAAAAACTAATTATGATTTGCAACATTTCCATCCCCATGTTCAAATAACAGTTAGTAAAGACACTTTCATCCTTAGCATCAAAGACTTTCTGTGCTCCGTACAAACAGTGTTTTGTGGAGCACATGCTTACCAGATGTAGTCCTGACTGGGTTAGGCTCAGACAGGACTACCATACTTCCTGACACATGGCCCAAGGGACTGATAGAGGACACTGCTGACGACTGCCAAAGCAATGTGGGCATAATAGGCCACATCCTGGTCATAATAGTGGCTTCTTTGAATTCAACTTGTATACTTGAGGGGCCATATCAGCCACTCAAGTATACATGAACACAAGGGAATGTTGTGATCAGACTCTAATCTCAAATAGGTTTAATAGGAGTAGTAACAATTAACAAATGTCCTGTACAGTGTGCAAGATTAAGCATGTAAGCTATATTTTATGTCCTGGACACAAATCCAAGGCTTTTTTCCCCTGGAAATCAAACCTTACTGGACAGGAAATTGTGATGTGTACTTTTTATGTAGAGGCAAAAATAGACATTTGTGTAGAATAACTAAAGAAAGGAAGCAGAAATATTAAATATGATGTCATTCCATTTTACGGGATTTGGAATTTCCAAGTTTGCAGTCATTCATTTCAACTGGAGGGCCGTCTTACTGGGAAAGTCAGAAGAATCTCACTATCCCCTAACTCAAAATCAGATATAGCTGCTCCGCGCATCATTTACCGGAAAGCTGTGTTTATATACAGCCTATAAGCATATATGTCTTATTTGTGTCACATTCAATCTGTCCTACACACAGAACTGTGTAACATTCATCTTTGAACATGTTGCTAGTGTGTATGCGCACAATGATGCTAAATTAAGTTTTGCTAGCAATGCAAATAAAGTTAACCTGAAGAGAAGATGGTTTTCCAATTTGTTTTACCACTGAGTGTCTCTTGATTCATTCAAACAATTAAACAGAGCTGGATCATTCTCTTGATATTCACAACCTTAATGCATTTCTTGCTTTCTTGTGTCAAATAAGGTCACCCTACTCTGAAATGAAGAAAAACTACCTTAAAACCACCACTTCCCTATTTGTCCACATCACAGCGTGGTGTGTGAATAAAGGTATATTATCTAATCTCGGCTAGGCACACTGAAAACCAACAGAGCTGCCAAGGTTCAATTTCTATGGGAACCGGCAATAGATCAAAATACCTCCGAAACCAGGCAGGGTCCTAAATGTGCAGATTACAAAAGAATAAAGGCCCATCTATTTCAATGTGTTCATTTGTAAGGTCTAAATGCATACTGCCTGGTAGCATAGGGAAGTTCTCTAACTTATGAATAACTCTCAGGAAGTTCTGTGGCTTTGACAGAAGCATGTCGGGTCACTGTTACTACTAATAATAAATAATAACCAAGGACATCTGTTCAGTGATAAAAATAGTGTATGACAGTTACAAAACATGTTTTAAATAGTTAACATTATTACTTTGCGTTTGGTTTCTTAAAAAATAAATACATATATATATATATATATATATATATATGTTTTTATAACAGATTGGTTTAATTCAAATGTAACATTAAAAAAAAGTATTATTGTTTTACTTGCTGAATGTTGAGCAATAGTGGAACTACTTTCTAATTAGACTCACAAAAAGCTTGCAATGAATGTCTTTGTGTGTCTTATGATATTCTTGACTTCTGTAGCCCCGGCTCATGTGTCATTATAAGGCTTTTCTGTAATAAAGTAGAAGCAAAACAGACGGTAACAACACCTGATGGTTTGGCTGATGGTTACAGAATCTTGCAGCAGCACTGTTAACACCTTCATACCACAGAGCAGTCCCAGCTTGTCTCCCTCTACCTGCCTGGACACGTTACAGTACAGCAGTCTGAGGGGGACATTACGCACAGGACAGCAGGAGCGTGCCCAACAACCAACAAACTACTGCAGGGAACCACTTTTTGTAAAGTCTGTGTTAGTATAGTTTTTTAGGAATTAAAACCTTGTTATCTTAAGCTAGATGACCTGTACTTGTTTACAAAACACAGTGTCATTGGCCCAGTAATTATTGTAGCCTCATGTTATAACATTTCAACAGCTTGCTTTCGGAGAATTACTCAACAGAATTACTCAACACCTGCATCACCTGACATTTTGTTTTCTGCTAAAAAAGTCTTGATGTGCCAAGATTAGGTATCAACTATTAAGTAAGTTGCCAACTATTTGAATAATGAATTATTTGGTGTGGGGCATTGAGTGAAGAGAATTTTTTTTAAATACTCTGAATATTTTCTCGCTTCCTCACTTCTCCATGACATTACACTGAATATAGATTGAGTTTCAGGGTGTCATATTGGCCTTTGGAAAACAGTGACCAATATCTTTCACTTCTTTTAAGTGAAACAACTAATCGACCAAGTGAGAACACAATGGACAATACAAATATTTGCTAATAGAAGCCCTACACAAACCTAAATCTAGAA
This sequence comes from Gobionotothen gibberifrons, assembly GCA_943591055.1. Lineage (NCBI taxonomy): Eukaryota > Metazoa > Chordata > Actinopteri > Perciformes > Nototheniidae > Gobionotothen > Gobionotothen gibberifrons. The sequence continues at coordinate 26,269 of CALSBZ010018559.1, forward strand.
AACCTAACCCACAATATACCTCAACCTACATCTGGATGTGACTGTGCTTTGTTGTTGCATGGTCAAGTAGGCTATTCTAATAATAGCAGCCGGGCTGCTTAGAACACTGATGTGTAAAAGGAAGTGGAGTTGTCACTGTTTGGACATCTTGATCTTGGCTCAGAGACAGCTGTTGAACTCCCTCAGCACTTTAGAACTTTTGCCCAAAGCTGGTACTCTCTATCAAAGCCATAGCCTGTTAGCGTTAACACAACTAATCAATTTAATGTGAACCTAAACTCTAAGTAGATGGCCGAGTGTTACTTCATTGATAGCGTAACATATGTGTTATGACTCTAAGGCTTGGCCAGAAAGAAGAAGCCATATGCTTGATGAGTAGAAACTAGCACAGGCTAACCTTATTCCTAGCTGACCTTTTTTTTGCTGTCCCAGTGCAGATCAGAAGCAGCAGTCTGGTTAACAGCCTGGAGGGAGGAGGGAGGGGAGTGGAAAGGTATGCAACGAGAGGAGTAAAGAGTTCAAGCCACTACATGCAGGCAATCCAAACCACTTTTATCCCCCAAAACTAACTGAGCATACCGATCATGCCGAGTACTTTATTTGTGCAGGTCGGCATTGGTTAAAATGCATTTCTCTTCATCAAAGTGAGGATTTCTCATAGAAAAGTATACAATGACTGCCGTGTGGATGCAGTAATACAATGATAACGACTCAACAAGAACATCTTTCAAATGTCAACATTTGAAAGATGTTCTTGAGTCGTTATGGTCATGGTTTAAACATTCACCAACAAATAAAGGAAAAAAATCAGAGGTGACACTCCTAATACTAAAATCAGGGAAGGAAGTATGCACAGCGATCAATACAAACACTACTGCAGGAGGAGCTGAGAGAACATAGCCTCGTATTGCTCAGACTGCTCTTAAAACTAAATGTGCTGCTACAGCAGATTCTTATAACGTAATTACATTTGAAACAATTCATTAAAGAATGTAATCTGTAGCCGTGCAAAGAAGAGAAATTGGAGAAGTTAATCCAAAAAGCATGCTCGGATGCCGAAAACGACCATATAAGGACTAAAAAGCGTGAATGAGGAAGTGTAGGCTGGATAGGAAGTATTATTGCGCATGCTCACATCCAGACGAACGAGCGAAAAGGTTTCTGAATTGCACGAGCTGAAGTCACGGATATCTTTACGGAACACTTGTTATGGGGAAATACAACGTTAGATTATTCTGGCAATAATGTTATCCCTATTCAAACATTAATGAAATGACACTGATTTAGCATTACGTTACACTAGCTGCTGGGCTCTTCCAGTGAAGAAAAACATACCCATAGGGATGGAGCTCTGCTCATGATGACTAGCTAACCAGCAGGAACACGAACATGAAAAATACATGGTTACAGGGCAAGCCAGTTACCCGACTGCGGTTATCTTAAATGCAACCGGGAGAGAGTATTAACATGTAATTGTTAGCCGTTCGTTGGCATTTTAGCTTGTTGGCTAGCTATCTGCATATCCACAGACAGACACACACCCAGTTGTTGCTGCTGACACTGACAGTCTCACTCAGCCTCTCGGTGACACCGAGCCCTCTGTTCGCGGTTCGGTTTGAACAGCTTACCCTGTGCCGCAGTCGACAACACACGCCGGTAACCGTCCAGCCATCTCTCCCCTGGTCTCTGCTGCTTGGGAACGGTTAAATGTGATTGAAAGCAGGCTGTGTGGCTAGAAGATATGCAAAGCCGTCCACAGGCGGAACCCCAAGCCCGCACAGTGCCGTTTCCACTTCCGCACTTGGCTTCTGGTAGGCAGGGAGAGAGGCAAGATGGCGGAGGCCGGGTAGAGTAGAGGGACGCAGGCAGGGCTGTGCAGCTGTCAATCATCGAGAGAGGAGGCGGGATCAGTTTCAATCTGCATGATGGGTGTATTATTATAACTGTGTATTAAATGAATGCAACCCCTCTTTGTTTTGTTCTGATTTGTGAATAAGCCAACTAATTTGAAAGGTTTCAGTGCTGTGTTGTGCTTCAATTAGGCCTATAGCAACATACACGTACATATTTATAAAGATAAAGATGCATTCAATTAAGATGTTATATTTGCATTTTTGGCATAGAAAATAAATTATTTTCTGCAAATTACATTTGAACAAAGATCAAAGGGAAAACAAATGAATTATGGTATTTAATATTTAGGAAATTCATACAATAACTTCCGCTCGATAAACGTTATTATTATTTGTATTATTATTATATGATATAATATATTATTATACTCTTCAGAGTATTACTACATGGCCCAATTATTAAAAACAAAACATGCTATCTCAAATTTCCACAAGTGATCATATAATGAACGCAGTATGATAGTGAGTCATCATAATAGTCAATAAACTGCTATACATTTGGCTATATTTATATTAATATTAATAAATTGCCTAAATGTTTTTACTCCAGATCAGTTGGTGGCAGTAATCTCAAGTAAACTTTAAATTTAACTCCATCCTGTAGCAAAACATAAAACTCGATCTGATAAATTAGCAAAAGATGCTTTGCAAAAAGAAATAACATTACCAGTTCCACTTCCAGGAAAAAGAGAAGCAGTGATTAAGAAGAAAGGTATGGAGATGTGTCAGAAAAGGTGGGGGAAAGACCAGAAGGGGGAAGGATATCACAAATGACAGAAGTCAGTCAAAACTAAGATCTATAAATCACAGGATTAAATAATAATAATAATAATAATGATAATAATAATTAAAGCTGCGAGCTATGAGCAGGTCTTGGACGCTCCACGCAGGTTCGCTGTTGTCCGCACGTCAACGTCGCACAGATGTTTTCCGGATTTGCCCGTTAGCAAACGTGCAATTTCAGGACGATCGGGGAATGAAGAGAAAAAAATATATGACCATTTTATGAGCATGGGATTTTGACCCCTCATATAACAATGGTGCGCTATACTTTGCGGTACACGCCGTTGCCAAGCATTGTTTAGGTCCTTTGATAAGCAGGCAGTCATATAATTAACTAGAACTAGCTAGATCTGATAGATTTGGACATAAACGCGGGTGAAGTATAACCGGATGCGAGAGAGAGATCAGATCATCATAACTGAGAACCAAGCCCCCAGGAAATGCGCCGGACTCAGATGAAAATATTCGTGCTGGCCAAACGGCGGTACTGCACTTCCGTTTGGTTGCCAGGCCCGGAAACACTTTTTCCCATTGACTTACATGGGAAAGAATGGTCTGTAAATCGTTGGATACTTTTTTTTAAACTAAATAAACTACCCAGTATGAACACTTGTATAGCCCTTATTAAAAACATTCGTTCCTCAAGTTGTGAAAATGTGCTAATAACGTTATTCTGAGAGTTATTTCCCTCTGCATTATGAACGCGCATCTAACCCACGGGACCGCGCCTCCCGGCACGTTCATGTTACGTGTTCAGCACTACATGCATTGCATTTATCTTTACCCATGGATGCACAATAACAACGGACCCATATCGTGCCATCCCACGGAGCTGTAATAATGGATATATTGCACATGTTTGCTGTAATTCATCACTTGTCAAATATTATACTACATGGGCTGTATGATTAAATCTTGTACCGTAAATGTTGTATTAAATAAAGTTAATATTACCGACGTTAGAGTAACGTCCCTGTAGCTTCTTATTGCACTAAGAAGCTTATTGCACTGTATATATACATATACAGTGCAATAATTCTTTCATGCTAAATGAAGCTCTGTTGCTTGGATTTCACTAGATCCTGTTACAGCGTAATATAAGTACATAATGATTGATGTTCACATTAGCATAATTACTAGCTAGCCGTTAGCTGCTAACTGCAGTCTCATTCATCTCAAATCCATAATAACAATCCATTACCATGCTGTCATGAACGCGCGGTACGTGTACGCAAATTGATGTGCTTGATGTGAACGAGCATTTTGGTTAAAGTTGCGCATGCGCTATGAGCGCACATTACGGGTACTTCTCAGGCATGCCGGGTAATCTGTGACGTTTCGCTCTCTCAAAAGTTGGGCCATTTTATCATCATGCGCTAATGAGCAACTCTCATAGGAATGAATGAGGCCCCGCCTCCCATGCTGTATCCAGTTCTTATAGAGAGGCGAAGTCCCTCCCCTTCCGAGGGAGCTCATGGGACCCCGGAAGCGGAAAAATATACATTGAAGTCAATGGAGAGAGAAAGGTTATCTTTTGATCCCGTTTGAATTGTGCCACGAATGACACATATGATGTTTGTCAATTTAAAAGATAATTTTGCAAGTCAAAAAAAAAATAATGTGTCGTAAAACTGTGAAGTAACACATTTTTTTGTGTGAAACGCTGAATGAACTACATCTCCGTTCAAGCAGAACAACACACGTCACCAAGATGGCCGTCACTACTGTCTTGTCAACAAAAGGATTGACTACCCTCACTATCACCACAAACACGTCCAGAAGAATGTCATGCAAAGCTGCCTGCCTGCCTTCATTTGATTCTCTCTGAACTGCCTGGTCTTTTTAATGTTTAATGTCAACCATTTGTGCAGATAGCATGACGTAGAACAGATCGGCGATCGCCGATGCTAGTGTTAGCGTTAGCATTTCTCCCCCAGGCTTAAATGGTGTATTATAGAATGATCACACCACTGTGACAGTACTCTTCAAAGGGTTCACGAAATATGACTACTACTCTTACTGTTTAACATGTTGGGTTACTTGATGTTACTTATTGTTAAGGCTAATACAAATGACAAGGCTGTAATGCTAACTAACGTGCTAGCTACTAGCTAGGTAGCTAACTTGATCCAGCCACTCCTGGTCCTTTCATCAGACGGGAGGCGAAAGAACGAGCAAGACCCATTGCTGGTATGATAACAACCTGGTACTAAGCACACAGGCATCTTGTTAAAGTTATCTTATCTTAGCCAGCGCCATATAGATAGATGATATCTATATGGTGCTGATCTTAGCTATCTCTTGGTGGAGGAAAACAGTTATGAAATCACTTACGCGACTCTGGGATTTGTAGTCTTTCTAGTTGCGTATTTTTCATAGTCTTATATTTCAACAGTTTTACAACAAACTGTGACTTTTTTTACATGGAAATGATTGTTTAAGATTGACAAACATCATATGTGTCATTCGTGGCACAATTCAAAAGGGATCAAAAGATAACCTTTCTCTCTCCATTGACTTCAATGTATATTTTTCCGCTTCCGGGGTCCCATGAGCTCCCTCGGAAGGGGAGGGACTTCGCCTCTCACACACATTAAATAGGAACACATTAAATAGGAACATACTCTGAGCATGCGCAGTGTAGTTTTTACAGTCACCATTCATTTACGGCCCGTCCACACAGCGGCGTGCGTTGTCGCTTGCCGGCGGGCGTGTCTGAAACTCGACCAACAACCAATCACATGAATCTCCCGCCCCTGACACACAAGCAGCGGTTTGATTGGCTAGAGCTTGTACTGGCATATGATTCGATTGGCTGACGCTTCTGCCGAGGCGTCAAAAGTTGAACATTGCTCAACTTTTGCAGCGAGCCACGCCAGCAACGCTCCGCGTCGCTTCCCACAATGCAGTTCGGCGAAAAGTGACGTCATCCCATTCAAAGTGAATGGTGAAGCGTCAACGCACGCCGCTGTGTGGACGGGTCAGATGAATCAGATGATTAAACATGGTCTTAAAATACATATATTTTTTGTAATCATTATTTGTAATACTTTCTGCTGACACTAGGTGGGGCTGTGCCCCAGCTGCCCCTAATGACCAGTCGCCACTGCCTCTTCCACATCATCAAACGTCATCCATGTATCCCACGCCGTCTTCTTGGCCCTGCCACCAAAAGATGACACAGTGTCACATCCAGTAAATGCATGGAACATTGGTAAGGCTATGCATCGATTTGGACCTAGTGACCTCGCCATCTCATGAGCTGCTAAATGCCTAAAACTCTTCCCAGCTCCAAAGGCAACCCACAGCAGTGATGTTGAGGGATTGGGTTGCTGTGACTGCCAGTACTACCACGTCCGTGTCAACTGTGCGTATTGGCACCTTGCTATACCCTTCCTTCACAGCATCTCCTAGGTGCAGTAGGATGAGGGTATCAGCCTCCTCATGTGTGTATGGTGCAAGTACTGATTATTTATTTGCCAGTGTTGAGGGCTGTCACACATGGTTTAAGCCAGGAAGGAGAACAGTACAGCCTTCTTGTCTTCAAAGCGCAGAAACTCTGGCCAGTTTCCAGGAATGACACTGGATGGCTCAACGCATCTATGAACTTCCTTCTCTCTCTTGCTGCGTGTTTCAGCCTTCAGACTTTCGGGGAAATATGCAGCCAAGTACCCCCTGATCAGCGCAAAAACAATTTGTTAGGGAAGAAATGCCTATATAAAGAGGTACAGTACAGTGCTGCACCATCGGTGTCTGATTTATTAAAACAACAACCTTGTAACTGAGAAACACGTAAATGCTACATTTAAAATGTTTACAATCCATCACTAAATTCATGGCAAACCAATTTTAACATCATGCAATAACACTAAGACGACATTAGTTGCATTTAACTGATCTTTTTAATAACTTGTACTTACAATTTAGTGAGAGACATGGGCTTGTGCTTCACTGAGGATCTTTGTTATTCTCAGTGACAGGAATGCCACTGCAGTTATTACACTTCGCGTTTTGAAATATGTGTAACTCTGTTAATATAAAACCCACACTGCTCAAACTTTTTTTTTTCTTTCATTAACATAAAATAAATCTCACGTACCCCCTGCTGTACTCCAACGTACCCCTAGGGGTCCGCGTACCCCCATTTGAGAACCACTGGCCTAGAGAACAGAGAACAGTCATTCTTCAGAGATGAGAGCTGTTGGGACCTGGACTTCTCTCGGACTGGAGGCTGGCTGAATAGAGGCACGTTTTTCCTTTTGATGGGATGGGCTTTGTCTATTTGGCCAGGAGCTCACTGACATACAGTGGAGGAAATACGTATTTGATCCCTTGCAGATTTAGTTTGGCCACTTACAAATAAATGAACAGTCTATCATTGTAATGGTAGGTTTATTTTATCAGTGAGAGTAAGAATATCAAAAAAAAATCTAGAAATGTAAATGATATAAAAGATACAAATTGATATGCATTTAACTGCGGGAAATAAGTATTTGATCCCCTTGCAAAACATGTCTTAGTACTTGGTTGAGAAACCCTTGTTGGACAGCACAGAGGTCAGACGCTTCTTGTTGCTGGTCACCAGGTTTGTGCACATCTCAGGAAGGATTTTGGTCTACTCTTTGAAGATCCTCTTCAAACCCTTAAGGGTTTTAGGCTGATGCTTGGCATCTGGAAGCTTCAGCTCCCTCCAGATATTCTATGGGATTAAGGTCCGGAGACTGGCTAGGCCACTCCCTCACCTAAATGTGCTTCTTCTTTAGCCACTCCTGTGTTGCCTTGGCCGTATGTTCAGGATCATTGTCCTGCTAGAAGACCCATCCATGACCCATCTTCAGTGTCCTGGCTGAGGGAAGGAGGCTATCGGCCAAGATTTCACGGTACGTGGCCCCGTACATCCTCTCCTTGATGCAGGGAAGTCCTCCTGTCCCCTTAGCAGAGAAACACCCCCAAAGCATAATGTTTCCACCTCCATTTTGGTCTGATCTGACCACATCACCTTCTCCCAAGCCTTCTCTGAATGATTCAGATGTTCATTGTCAAACTTCAGACAGGCCTTTCATGAGTCTTCTTGAGCAGGGGGCCTTCAGGCGCTGCAGGATTTGATCCATTATGATGTCGTGTGTTACCAATAGTTTTCTTGGTGACTGTGGTCCCAGTTGCCTTGCATAGGAGGTGGCAGGGGGGCGCTAGGGGGTGCTGCAGCTCTCCCTAGGATAGCCATAGCACCCCCTAAGCACCCAACTCCACCACCACAACTTAATTGAGGAGTAACTAATCTTTAAGCAAAACAGCACTTTAAATTGTATTTCATTCAAGTAAAGTTACGTTACCTGTTGACTGGTGAGCTGGAGCGTAGTCTGCTGGAATGAACTCTCAATCACATACATATTTTCGACTTTATTCTCGTAATATTAGGTTTACGACTTTATTCTCGTAATTATGACTTTATTCTCGTATTATTACGACTTTATTCTTGTAATTATGACTTTATTCTCGTATTATTACGACTTTATTCTCGAAATCTCTTTTTTTTCTTAGTGTGGCCCTAATACTCCGTCGTAAAGTATAACTTTGCCACAATTGTACTTTACTTGAGTATTTCCATTTTATACTGCTGTATATTTCCACTCCACTACATTTTAGAGGAAAATTGTACTTTTTACTGTCCTACTTTTATTTAACACTTACAGTTACTATAGGCCTACTTATATTTATACTTTGTAGTGCCGAGAGATAGGAGTCGGAGGCGGTGCATCGAAGGTGCAAAAGGGAACTTTATTGAGGAGCAGAAAAGGACATGTTGCTTGCTTGCAGTCTGAGTAGAGAAGAGAACGAGAAAGGAAGGAGGACAGAGGCTGCTTCTCAGGTCGATTAAATTAAATCCTTGCTTCCCTCACTTGCGTCGTTTCCCTGCGTTTAGTCCCTCCCACCAGGGAAGCATGGAGGGATGCAAGGAAACCACGAGAAGCAGGGAAATGAGTTTTTACGGCCCGTCCACACTACAGCTTCAAAAAAAGCTTGGAGCTGGGC
>CALSBZ010018559.1:35397-54601 GCA_943591055.1 Gobionotothen gibberifrons
CCCTACACACGGCCGCTGGCGTTATCGCTTGCCGGCGGGCATGTCTGAAGCTCGACCAACAACCAATCACATGAATCTCCCGCCCCTGACACACAAGCACGCGGTTTGATTGGCTAGAGCTTGTACTGGCTTATGATTCGATTGGCTGGCGCCTCCATCGAGGCGTCAAAAGTAGAACATTGCTCTACTTTTGCAGCGAGCATCGCGGGAGAAACTACGCGTCGCTCCCAGAATGCAGTTCGGCGACTCGTGACGTCACCCCAAAAGATAAACGCCATTCTTAAAATGTATAAACGAAAAAAGGGATCATCAAAATGTTTCCAATAAATGAATAAAATCATTTTCACTTTGTGGTTCAGATATATCACATATTTGTAACTAAATGATGCATTAATTTAAACAAAACACAGTATAAACTGAGGAGTGACTCCCGGGTGAGTTTCATGTATTTTCTTCACTCCGCTGGAAAACTGCTCTCATGTCAAGAAGCATGAGATCAGTGCATACACTGCATCGTCCAATCAGTGAGCGATACACAGTAAGGGGGCGGGGCGAGTATCTGAGGATTTCATCGGAGGAAGGTCTGGTGGTTCCTCGATTATCGCTCCTCCATTATCGCTCCTCGCTCCTCGCTCCTCGGTCCTCCAGCAGAAATAAGAGCCATGGGACGCTACTCAAGATGGCGCAGACAAATCAACTTCCGGTGAGACCGAGGACCGAGGAAATGAAAATAGTCGACCTGAGAAGCAGCCACAGTACCCCGGAGGTACAGTAAGCATTAGTGTCCGTGCGGAACAATACCCCAAACCTGTAGTTCCATGATTGAATTATGTTATACAGTGGTCACTACAACTTACTAGTTAGTTACAATTATATATAAAAACACATGATATACCTATGTGATATGATGTGTGTACTACTAATAATTCTAATATTTTACAAAGTTTCTAAAATTTGCTGCACATAGACATGTTTAAAATACTTAAATCTTTGAATACACCTGTCGGTCGTTAACTAAATCCAGTGGTAATCTAAAGATGTTCAGAAACGATGCAGGAATGTAAAATAGTCAGCTAAAAGTGAGCTAAAATTAATGCATATTCTTTTTTGTACCTTAACAATACAACTAATGCTATTAATACTTACTCCGCGGGGGTAATGTTAGCATCGGGACGCGCACCCAAGTTTTATTCACAAATTCAACATTTCTCGGAATGTTCTAGTAGTTAATATATTTTCCCCTGGCCAAAAGTCTTTCCTCAAAGGATTTTGAGAGAGGTCCTTCGCATTTTCACTCAGGCAATGCAGACTGATACCCCCATGGGTCCTGAACACCACATACATACACACGTGTGCATGCACAGCAGCCATGGCGGACCTACAGATGAAGCTGCTCCGCAAGAAAATCCAGAAGAGAAGTGATAAAGACAAAGAGCGCAAACTGTTGAAGACGCAGGCAGAAGACAAAGAGACCGGTATGTCATGTAGAACAAATATGATCTTGTTGCATTTGTTTAGTGTTTCTGAAGGGGTGTCGAACTTACATGCTAGGCTAGCTACGTTAGCTTCTCACGAGAGGGATTTGAATCAGGAACTCTTGTCATACCGGTTAAACTGTTTCATGACATTAGCTGGTTTTAATTTGTAATGATATATTTATCCGTGTGTCACCATAATTTGTTAACCATCACAATGATTAATTTTGAAATTGTTGTAATGCTGCTAGCTAGCACTGGACAACATGAAAGTTCTCCTTACAGATGTTACAGCAGAAGGCCCAAAAGTATCACCCTTCACTGGCTTCCATTAACCTAAAGAAACGTTTTAAACACCCTGGAAGAAAAGTGAAGCATCATGAAGTCCATCAGAACTGCTCAAAGATCTTTCCATATCCTGTGTGGTGTAAATTAAACTAAGTACTGTACTTAAGTAACATTTTGAGGGACTTGTACTTTACTAATATATCAATTTGTTGCTACTTTGTACTTCTACCCCACTAATATTGGACCACTATATTTATTTAACACGTATTGGCTATGTGTGTGTGTGTGTGTGTGTGTGTGTGTGTGTATATATATATATATATTAAAGAAAATACTGAACTACTAATAAACCCAATTTTTCACAAAGTCTCTAAGATTTGCTCCACATTAACACGTTTAAAACGATTATATTGCACACAAGTGTTAAACAGTAAACAGTTTACTTTTACTCCATTATATGTAATGCCTTTAGTTACTTTACAGATGTGGATGAATGATGTGAAATATAATCAAGTGTTAAATCAGACTTTAGTTCCACCTGGAGTAAATCCACAAGCTACCCTGCAGTATACAAAGTCATTCAAACTAGCTGCACCTTTACCAGCTTTGAGAACACTTTCATGATCAATCATTATAAAACATATGTGACCTGCTCTATCGAAATCAGTCACATTGACCCGAAGACACATTTTGAGTTGAATACACTGTTATACACATTTCTAATGATATCAGGATTGTTTTTGTACTCCAAATATTAAGCAAAAGATGTTACATTATATAATGACTGTCACCGAGTCATCATTTTGAGAAAAAAGCCTTTAAAGTTTCCTCTTCTCTGGAATCCATCGATCTGACTGATTATTAGCGGAGCAAATGATCAAAATACTACGGAGGGAAGATATTTGTGTTGGGATTACTGGTCTGGGGGAAGCTCGTGAGTGTGTGTGTGTAATTCTGTGTTTGTGTTTGTTTCCCGGGGAAAAACACTCATGGGAAACACCGGCTGTTGTTATGCCAGCTGTGGCGTTAAGTTACTCCGTTCTCCGGTTAAAAGCTTCAAAGTTGTATTTATCATCTGAATTTGCCGAAACAAGTTTAATATTCTGAAAGCCAAGACTTTGTTTATTTAAAATCAAACAAAACACCCGAACCTCAATCTGAAATCAGATGAAAACAAACTGTAACGGACCCTGCCGTGTTATGTATGATTACTATACGCCTTACATTCATAATTTCAGCGGAGGGAGGGGGAGCGGCGCTGCGGAACAGCAGAGTGGCGAGGGAGAGCTGTCTTCTTCCCTTTACGAGCTTCAAACATGTATTTATCGTGTGATTTTGGAAATAAAAGTTTCATATGAAACTTGAAAGCCAAGACTTGTTTTATTTAAAATCAAACAAAACACCCGAACTATTTTTTTATGCAAATCCACGTTTATTTTGAAATGAGCCGTTGCAACTTCCGACTGATTTTGATAGAGCGGCGTACATGTCACATGTCGTATTATTCTGAAATGGACCAATCTGTGGACTTTTGGTACTTAAAGTATGTTTTGATGCCAATACTTTTCTACTTTTACTTGAGGAACATTTTGAATTAGTATTCCTTCATGCTGGTCCTTCTACTTTCATTAAGTACACAATCTGAGTACTTTTTCCACCTCTGCATATCATCTGGCTGATCGTGTGAATGTGTTTTGTTTCAATGTGTTGACAGCAAACGGGTTGGAAACGGAACCCGAAGCTGCTTGTAAGCCTGCCAAGAAACCCCAGCAGAAACAGAAAGAGGGGACCCCCACTGAAGACGCTACTGCGAAGAAAAAGAGAAAGCTCGTGGACACTTCTGGATCACCAGGTAACACATCAGCAGTCTGCTAGCTTCACATTAAAAACAAAATATTTGTTTACCTGTGGTGGCTAACCAACATGTCATACTCCTGTTTCCAGTTGAGAAGAAAACCAAAACGGTGACAGAAGCAGATGATGATGAAGAGGAGGACGATGAAGAGGTGGAGACGAGAGCAGCATTAGCAGATGGAGAACAGGCTGCAGACAAACCAGAGGAAGCTGCAGATGATGATGATGAGAGCGGAGAGGAAGATGAGGAGGAGGAGGAGGACAAATCTGAAGAGGAAGATCAACCTGAATTACCATCCGGCTTAACGGGTAAAGAAGAATTAGCTATCTGTTTAACTCACGGATGGGAGATGATAATGTATAAAAACCAATTCCATTATTTATTCCTCTTAACGATCTGATTCTTTATCCTTTCCTAATAACCTGTTGGGTGGAAATAAACCGTTGGTACAGATAAGGCCTTTTAATCGAGTTTACTTTGTGATTTTAATTTGTAGTCGTTGTTTGCATAAAAATATAGAATATTACCATTGTAAAAAATTCTGCGTTTTAAACGGTCTACATTTCTGTGAAGTTGTAATGTCAACAAGATGATAAGAAAACAGTCAGACTCAGTCTTTGCTTCATGGCAATCGATGGTATGAACTTCCAAAGAAACACTTTACCCAAAGCATCTGAGCGGGAAGGAGTCTCCTAACGTCTCGCCTTCTTTGACTCTTACCGGAGGAACATTCAGCAGGTGCCTTTATGTGTTGCCCGCTCAGTGTTTCCATCATGAAGCGGGTGTCAGCAAAGGCATACAGAGACTCTTGTGGTGGTCTTTGTGGGGTCCCCAGTGATTCTCCTGACAGGACTCACTGCAAGCACACTGGATCTGACTAGTTCCCCAACCCTTTCCTGACATGCTGTGTTCCTATGCTTCATCTACGCCTTTCCTCCACTGATGAACTGTTGTCTGCTTTTACAGGAGCGTTTGAGGACACAGCCTTTACCTCTCTCTCTGAGCTGGTGAGTGACAACACCCTGAAAGCAGTGAAGGAGATGGGCTTTGAACACATGACTGAGATCCAGCACAAAAGTATTCGCCCCTTGCTGGAGGGAAGGTAAGCGTCACTCTGCTGTTACTCTGTAACGGACAGGTTTCTTGTTCTTAGGCTTTTAGGCATCAGTTTATTTCAGAAAGAAATAGAGAAGCTCCTGTTGTTTGGCTAGGACAGGATTAGTCAAAGATATCGCAGATTATGTGCCAGTCAAGTCTATGCGTAGCTTGATGGTTAACACCGGTCCACAGACAGTGACCGCCTTTTTGTCACAGCAACACACTTGTTAGACCCTATAGAGTGCCACAGTGACGCGTCTTAAAACCCGGAAGGACGTGATCCGTCTCTTAAATGTTTCAACCACAGACCTTATTTCCAGCTATTCTCCAAAACCCTATGGAGAAATTGCATTGCTTTTTTTGTCAAAGGAACCGGAAGTGGTCAAATGCTAACTTGCTTCCGGGTTTTATGGTGCGTCACCGTGGCACTCTATTTTACACTTTATATATGAAAAGTAACTTATTCAGACCAACAGGGAAAAGGTGATTACATTATTCAAATATATTTATTTCATTCCCATTAAACGTCACTTTAGTGTTGTCTTCATGAAACGGTCTGCTTTTCTTCTCTGTAGGGATGTCCTGGCTGCTGCCAAGACAGGAAGTGGTAAGACCCTGGCCTTCCTCATCCCGTCTATAGAGCTCATCTACAAACTCAAGTTCATGCCCAGGAACGGTGAGACTCCCGTTAATAGACTCTTTCTCCAAATTGCTGAAACATTTCTTATTCCTTGTGTATCAAACTGTGTTCTGATGCGTCATACTGCCCCCCCACCAACCCCCAGGCACAGGAGTTGTGGTCCTCACGCCCACACGCGAGTTGGCGATGCAGACCTATGGTGTGCTGAAGGAGCTGATCCAGCATCACGTGCACACCTTCGGGCTGATCATGGGGGGCAGCAACCGCTCCGCTGAGGCCCAGAGGCTCGCCAACGGGGTCAACATCGTGGTGGCCACACCGGGCCGACTGCTGGACCACCTGCAGGTGAGCTCAGCCCCAGAACCACCACATGTACTGAGCATCATGAACATTCACCACACTGTAGAATTGGTGGTATGACACATTGACTAAACGTTTAATCACTGTTTTATATTTTCCTCTAAACTCTTATTGTGAATATGTGGATACGATTATTCAAACTAAATAACATTGTGTCTTCAGAACACGCCCGGATTCATGTACAAGAACCTGCAGTGTCTCATCATTGATGAGGCCGACCGGATCCTAGAGGTGGGCTTCGAGGAGGAGCTGAAGCAGATCATCAAACTGCTGCCAAGTACGTACCCACCCCACCCCTGACTGTTGGACACATTTGTTGAAGGAGTATGTCAGCAATTTAGTGATCCACTTCCAGAGTTAGGACAGTCAATGACAGTTTGAAACAAAAAGCTCACAATCAAAACAGAAAATTAAGAAACATGTGTACTTTTAGTCCGTAATAAGCTTTTATATATTTAGATAATGTCCCGCCCTGTCTGCCAAACAGACATATTTCTGTTATGTTATAGTATCCAAAAAGACACACATCACAGGCTGTATTGACCTGGTTCCTCTGACCCCTGCCTATTGTCTGCTCTCTCCAGAGAAGAGACAGACCATGCTGTTTTCAGCCACGCAGACCCGGAAGGTGGAGGACCTGGCCCGTATCTCCCTGAAGAAGGAGCCGCTGTACGTGGGCGTGGATGACAACAAAGACAACGCCACAGTGGACGGCCTGGAGCAGGTAGGCTCTGCTGCTGTGTCTGTGAACGCAGAGCTGTACTGCCGCTCCGCAGCACTCTAAAGAAATGTCTCTCATGTTTCAGGGTTATGTGGTGTGCCCGTCAGAGAAGCGCTTCCTGCTGCTCTTCACCTTCCTGAAGAAGAACCGCAAGAAGAAGCTCATGGTCTTCTTCTCCTCCTGCATGTCTGTGAAGTTCCACTACGAACTTCTCAACTACATCGACCTACCTGTCATGGCCATCCATGTAAGAAGCGCCACGTAGCTTCACTCTAAGTTGTGTTGAGTCTGTCTCGCCTACAAAGCCAGAGGTAGTAACAACGGTTCTTCTTCTCATTTCCAGGGCAAGCAGAAGCAGACCAAACGTACCACCACCTTCTTCCAGTTCTGCAACGCTGACTCGGGCATCCTGCTGTGCACTGACGTAGCTGCCAGAGGACTGGACATCCCCGAGGTGGACTGGATCGTCCAGTACGACCCCCCAGATGACCCCAAGGTATCAAAACGGCTCTTGTTGTATCACATGATAATAATTGTTCAACACTTGATGTTTACTTTTGAATTAAGAAATGTTAGGAATCCTATTAAGCTTACCAACCCCCTCCCCCCTCACAGGAGTACATCCACAGGGTGGGCCGGACAGCCAGAGGCATCAACGGCAAGGGCCACGCGCTGCTGATCCTCCGCCCCGAGGAGCTTGGCTTCCTGCGCTTCCTGAAGCAGGCCAAGGTAACATCTCTCTGCCCCATTAACATTCACCTGAAGGCTCACGTAAATCCACAATTTACATTTTCTGTCAATTGTTATGCCTTTCCTGCTGGACATGTCCTTCATTGGGCTTTGTCTTCATTTACATTTTATTAGACTTTGCAAAAAGTGCTTACATTGAGAAAATATAACACTGATAAGGGTTCACATAATGCTGTGTTGTATTTTGACTAAAGCTTTGTTCATCAAGTCACTATAAAAAGATCAGAGAATCCAAAATCTTTTTGATTCATTTCTGACATGCTATTTAGTTCATTGCATTTTACAAACATTAACTCATGGATATTTGTTGTCCTAACTAGGACTGGCTAGGAATCTAGGGCTTACATCTTTTATCATGATATCAATGATATGTATCACTATATAGCAGGTGAATAATGTCAGTATGAACACCGTTTTCTGTCCAGGTCCCATTGAGTGAGTTTGACTTTTCTTGGGCTAAAATCTCTGACATCCAGTCCCAGGTGAGAAATTCTCTCTCTTAGAACATTTAAATACATGTATATATGGTTTTGTGCCAGTTTAAGTTTAATCACACACTGTCTGCTGTTCTTCAGCTGGAGAAGCTGATAGAGAAGAACTACTACCTTCACAAGTCAGCGCAGGAGGCCTACAAGTCGTACGTGAGGGCTTACGACTCCCACTCGCTCAAACAGATCTACAGCGTGAACACCCTGAACCTCCCCATGGTGGCGCTGTCCTTCGGCTTCAAAGTTCCTCCATACGTCGATCTGAGTATCCTTTCCTGTGGTTTGTTTAATGTGTTAAGTCTGTCATGGCCTGTATCCCTCATTTCATGTGCAATGATATAGAAATGTATAATAAACAGCTGAAGTTTCCCTTAACCCGGCTCCTCTCCAGACGTGCACGGAGGTAAAGGAGGAAAGCTGCAGAAGAGAGGCGGTGGAGGTGGCTTTGGATACCAGAAGTCCAAATTTGGGCAAAAGTCCAAAGTCTTTAAGCATGTGAGCAAAGGAAAGGGGGGTGACAAGAGGCAGTTCTCCCGCTGAAGGCCGAACAGTGAACTCCTGGACTGATTCCTCCTCTGTGTATTTAAAGAGCCGCCTTTTTTTAGTACATGAACTTCCTGCTTTGTTAGGGCAGGCTCCAGCTGTCCTATATGTGTAAATGTATTGTGTAACTGTGAACAAACATCATCGGGATGTGGTGTTAAGCTGCATTCCACTGTGGACTTCCTGTTCCAGAATATTAAATCTGTTGACTTTAAATATGTTAAGTTTGCCTCGTATTATGTAGACTTTGCTCATTACAATGAAGTAACCGGATATAAACCATGAGGTGCTGATGTACATTTCTTTATTTTTCAACATCACATTTGTATCGATCCATTCCTGCAGAGCTGAGGGCTCTTCTTAAACAGAGTGATCATTAGGAACATATTACATGGAACGTTTTATACACCTTTTTTAAAAGAGCAATGTGTATACCAGGCCACTTGCTCTAAAGAGATAAGGGGGGGGGGGGGTAGCATTTCAACTCCAGTACCGGATCTATACAATCTAAATGTATACAACTCATAATCTTCACGTGTGGTGTCAGTCTGGTTAGCGCTGGACTAGCTAACTGGTCTGTTGCTTTGACAGTCTCTTTAATGTATTAAATCCAAAGTAGCAGAAACGGTTGAATCACTAGCACCGCCTTCTTTGCAACCAGGAAACTATTTCGCATAGCTGAAAAAATAAAAACTGCCACTTTAGTCCAATGAACACACTTTAAAAACATACAGACTCTAACATCAAGCTGTACTTTCTCGTCATGTTGATTTAAGACCAGACTGGAAACAGTGACTCATTATCACCTCGAGGAGCCAGGCACGGCTAGTCCGTTAGCATGCTAGCTTCAGCAAATATCTGCAACACAGTACATGGACGTCTTGACACAGTAATATCTTCACATTCTGTTGGTTCTGTTTTTTTTTATGTGGTAAATTACATTTCTGGCAATATTTCACACATTGCGCCTTGGAAATATGTCAGACAATACAGTACCCAAATGCTATATATATAAAAAAGTTAAACTTTCAGAAGACTAAATCTTGAGGTGTCTCCATAATTCAGGATGTGTATGATTGTTTATATATAACTGACTAAATACAAAAACCCATGGAAACAATCGTAGTACCATGTTTTAATAGATTTTATATGGGCTTCATTTAGTCTTAGATTTGAGTACTGATCAACTCTCAAATAAATCATTCTTAAATACAATAATCCATCTTAAATTAATCAGGTTAATAAACCTTTCTGTTTAAATCCTGCATGGCTCACAATCCTCATTATACACAGGATAAATTATAAAGTGCTGTTGTGAGATTGCCTGCAGCTAGATGTCAGTTCATGCAAATGTGTGTGCTAACATGTAGCATGTTTCCCTCAATCTAGAAAAAGAATCATGGTAAAAATCCAGGAAACTAATTATGCCTGAAATCCTTAACTCAGAAGATCTCTCACTAATTTTAAATTCTTCAAAAAATAAACCCCACTAACAGTAGAGATGCTGAGCAGTAACCTTTTTCAAGCATTAGTCCCACTAATCTCGTGCATCCCAAAGTTAAGAAAGAGGCACAAAGACATTAAAACAGTGTACACAACAATTAACAACAGTGTCACAGTGATGAGGTACAGTAGTTTGCTACCAACACCTGAGTTTGCTATGCCCAACAAGTCGAAGAAGGCAAATTCATAGATAAAAAAAAAAGGATGCTTTAAGAACACTTCCTTTTCAGAAAAGAAAGACAAAATAAATTCCATAGTGCTCCCCAGGTTGTGTCAGTCTTTAATGCGGCTGGCTCTTCATCCTTCAGTCAGATGTGGAGTTCTACTGCTAGCTACATCATGCAGCCTTCAAGTCCTTTATCCACTGGGAGCACATCACTCTTCCAGAGGTGCTGCCATTGTACGGTTCCATGATCCACAGTTACAGCTGGGGATCTGTCAGGGGAAAGACAGTATTATCCGAGAGACTGCCACACAGATCGACAAAGTTCTTTTGGTTGGACATACGGTGACAGGTAAAAATGTTTGAACCAAAACATGAACCCTGTGTGCGTTTGCTCTGTCAGTTAGCATCTTAGCACAGCTACGGTTTGGAACAGGTCCGGCTCAGCCTGAATTCAGAGGTTCATAGAGACGGTTCATCCCAAAAATATATATTACATATTTTTCCTTTTATCTCTAATCAATCTGTCTTAGTGCGAGTGGCAGAGTGTGGGAGATATCCACCTTCTTTTCAAAATATTAGATGGCACTCAGCATGTGGTTTCTCTGTGTTAAAAAAGAAAAGACATCTGCAACAAAAACAAAACAAAGGCAACAGCAATGTCTCCTTCCAGAAATCATGACCTGGTTATTCCAAATACTTTGTTGAGAGCAGTTTAATGTAGGGACTACTTTATTTATACCAAACTACACCATGTTTTCCTTAGCGCAACACAGAAGAGGCTTCAGCTCAGCCATTGGTAGGTGTAGTTTGGAAGAAGGAAAATAGTTCATTACATCAAACAGTTCACAACAATGTTTAATTACATTATATTGTAGAGCTGGGGGAGACATCTCCAATACTCTGCCTCCAACACAAAAACCTCTAGATATCTAGATTGATAAATGGCCCTACAGGCGTTTGATTTTGGGATGAGCTGTACCTTTAAGACACCAAGTTACCCAGACTGCCTGTCTTTAACTTGAAACTGCAGCTTAACTAATGACATAACGTCTGGAAGAGTAATAAACACAGTAACATGCACACCCACACAACATAAACAACATAGTAGGGCTAGAGCGACGCAGTCGATTCATTTGACAATAATACTCTGTTGTCTAATAACTGTAGTATTTAGTTCTTTAAGAACAACTGTATTTACCATTCAGCACTCCTTAAAAAGCTGGGGGATAAACCTGTCATTCATTGATTGAAACCATTTGTTCAATGAAGGCCAGGTTTTGTTTCAGAGAATTCTTCGAAGTGTAAAACATGTGTATTGAAAAACTGGTCGGTCAAACCCTTCAGAACAGTGTTAGTACAGCCTGGTAATGGGACCATGCCACAGTTAACCCATCACAACATAAAGAAGCAGCCACACACACACACAGCATGCAGCAATGTCGGACCTTAGGGGTCTGCTCTGATGTGGGGAGGGGGGGGAGGCACCCCCCAGGGTGTGCCTTTCATCTTCTTCCCTACACCTGTTGTCACTGAAGAAGAAAGAGAGCATCCGGAGGGATCAAACCAGACTATTGCACTTGTTCACTGTTTGAGATTCATGGAGAAATGCTACAAAGAACTACGTCACTGACGCTGTAATAACTCAATCCGTTTTGTTATAGGACAAATATTTCAGATGTGTACCGTTGGTATTGCAGCTGGGCTCGTTGGTCTCCCAGTTCATGGATCTCTGGACGGCTTTCTTCCAGCGAGCGTAGCGGAACTCGCTCTCTGTTTGTGAAGACGACACATACACCAGGGTCAGATTAGATGCAGATTTGTAAAAGACACACCGTCATGATGGTAACATCCACTAGATGGCAGCAGTGATGTGAACCCCTATGAGAGTCACATGCTGTGTATCGAGTGCCTCACACATTTCCTCCAGTTGTTCCTCCTTACCATCAGTGTTGATCTGAGGTTCATATTTCTCAGATGTGGCGTGTGGCAGATGACTAGGGCTCAGGCTCCACACCCCCACCCCCTCTGCTGCCCCAGCTGCCATGGCTGCCCCCAGAGCGGTGGTCTCTGACATGGTGGGTCGCACTGGAACAACATGAGCCAGACACACAGGAGACATGTTTTCAGTTAGGTACAGTCATATCCATTCATTCGACGAACTAGACAAGTTAATCATTTCATTTATATAAACGCTAAAATGTTTTTCATGTGGCAGATATTTAAGGAGGAACAATGTTTTAAATACCTGAGTTTATTTTTAATAATGCAATCTTCCAATGAGCATTTTAATCATGATCCAAGATAGAAAAGTGGTAAGGTGTATCCTGCGATGAGTAGGCTGGATGTTGTCATGCCAATTCAGTTTAAACTAATAATGTCATTTGGGTACACCGCTAAGTACACATCAGCTATCTTACCCTAATCTACAGCATTGAAGTCAACATCTGTGTGTGATAGTGTGTGTTTCCTTTGAACTGGGACAAAAGTCAGAGGACAGAGGGTTTAAAGTCCAGGTTCAATCATTGGTTACTTGTTAGAGAACTTTGGTGAAGCTGTTGGTCCTGCCAGTGTTCTACTGATTCACCTTTTCTTTGAATGCAGTTATATAGGGACAGCTAAACCATTTCAATCCATGCAGCTGAACCAGAGAAAGGGGCAGTGTATATGTACATACTGCATACCACATACTCAATATATATGCCCTTCATACTACACATTCAATTGTTGCCGTTACCATCACACTTCTCACACTGAAGTTCACTCAGTAACAACACGACTGAATCGATCATGTGACTGCATTGTCATGACATTACCGGTCCGAGCTACAGTTCATTTCAAAGTTTTTCACAGAAGCCCCATCAACATTTCACCTTCAATTTCATATTTTCTCGTACTATTTTAATGAATTTGAAAAAACAGAACTATTTGTGTTAAGTCAATATATTCTACTGTTCATTATAAAATGTGAGCTCCTCCTAATCGTTTTGCACCATGATTTGTAAAAAAACTGTCTGCCTTTCAGTGCACTATCGGACAGTCTGGTGGGCTGCAATGGATTCCAGGCAGTTTATTTTGTAAGCTCACAGCTCAAATGTTGACTAGTAAACACCCGGACATTTCTCACTGACACGTCATCCACATATGTGTTAATAATACATACTCAATTTACCACATACATAGTTTAACGTATCTTACTAAGCCAGTTCCAACAGAGCCTCTTTTACATCCACACATTCTTTCTTGTCAAAACCTGGAGCCTACATTATCCACAATGCAACCTACTGTTGCATTGCACCCATGAAAACCAAAACAGTTTCCTTCACCCACTCTGCTCCCTGGTTCACCCCGAACTCCGTCTGATGAAAACCTGTGCCCGGCAACTTGAAAGACTCCACAATAAAACAGGTCTCACGATTCATTCTCAAACCTACAAGGACCACCTACAGCAATACAAAGATGCCCTCTCCCATGCCCGCACCACCTACTCCTCTCAGCTAATCCACTCTGGCTCCGGAAACCCCAAAACACTCTTCTCCACAATAAACAAACTCCTCAGCCCCCTGGACACCACCTCTCAGTCATTCACAGTCGACAAATGCAGCTCTTTTCTCACATTTTTTCAAAGCAAAATAGACAACATTTACAGCAGCTTAACCACTACCACACCAGCTCCCCCTCAAGCCACCTGCCCCCCCTTATCCTGCCAACCCCTGTCTCCCCTACTGACCTCTCTGATCTCCTCACAGGGATGAAAACTGCCACCTGCACCCTGGACCCCATCCCCTCCAGCTTTGTTAAGGCCTGCCTTCCTACTCTCTGTTCTCTCATCACTGCAACAATCAACTCCTCCCTGTCTTCTGGCACCGTCCCACCATCCCTCAAAATAGCTGCCATCATGCCTATTCTGAAAAAACCCAGACTCAACCCTGACAACCCTAATAACTTCAGACCAATCTCAAACCTACCCTTTCTGTCAAAAGTTCTGGAACGCGCTGTAGCGTCACAACTCAAGCATCACCTCTCTACCAATAACCTCTATGAAACTTTTCAATCCGGATTCCGCTCAAACCACAGTACCAGAACCGCACTCCTCAAAATCACAAATGACCTTCTCCTCTCCTCCGACACCGGTAACCTCAACATCCTCATCCTCCTTGACCTCAGCGCTGCCTCCGACACCATCAATCACTCCATCCTCCTCACCCGTCTTGAAACCACCTTCAACATCACCGGCACTGCCCTCTCTTGGTTCACATCTTACCTCTCTGACAGACACCAGTTCATCTCCATAAATAACTGCAAATCCCCCACCGCTCCTCTCCCCCAAGGTGTCCCACAAGGTTCAGTTCTCGGCCCCCTCCTCTTCATCCTCTAACTGCTTCCCCTTGGTCACTTAATCCGCCGTCATGGACTTCAATTCCACTGCTTTGCCGACGACATGCAGCTTCTCATCTCCACCAAGTCCATCTCCACTGCTACCCACTCCACCCTGACAGACTGCATCACTGAAATAAAATCCTGGCTCCAACTCAACTTCCTCAAACTCAACTACAAGAAATCTGCAATAATAATCATTGGACCAAAAAAGCTCACCACATCTATCCATAACTTCACCCTCAACATAGACGGCTTCCCAGTTCAAACCTCCCCTCACATCCGGAACCTAGGCATCATATTTGACCAAACCCTCTCCTACAACAAATACATCAAACAGATCACCAAGACAGCCTTCTTCCACCTCAAAAACATCGCCCGTCTACGTCCATCCCTCTCCCCCACTGCTGCAGAAACCCTCATCCACGCCTTCATCACCTCCCGTCTGGACTATTGCAACAGCCTCCTCTATGGTTCACCTGCAAAAATCCTCAACAAACTTCAATACATCCAGAACTCCGCCGCCCGTCTACTCACCCACACCCGAATCCGTGACCACATCACCCCCGTCCTCATCAAGCTCCACTGGCTCCCCATCCCCCAGAGAATCCAGTACAAAATCCTCCTAATGACATACAAAGCCCTCCATAACCTGGCCCCATCCTACCTAACTGACCTCCTCCACAGACACACTCCCACTCGCTCCCTCCGCCCTCCCCACCCGGACCAACCTCAAGTCCTGGGGCGGCAGAGTCTTCTCCGTTGCTGCACCCACCCTCTGGAACTCACTACCCCAATCCATCAGAGACTCTTCCTCCCTCACCGCATTCAAAACATCACTCAAAACTCACCTGTTCAGCACTGCATTCAACCACTGACCGCCCCCCACCCCTATTTTCTGTTTTGTTGATCTCTTTTTGTATTTTTGTATTCTCTGTCAAAGCGTCTTTGAGTGTCTAGAAAAGTGCTATAATACAAGTATCATGTATTATATCTTATTGTAAGTCGCTTTGGATAAAAGCGTCAGCTAAATGCAATGTAATGTAATGTATTATTATTATTATTACTGTTGACCCTTTGTTCAGAGATTCAGAAACACGTGTTTATTGTTTGTAGTGCATGTGTGAGTTGTGAGTCCTCTCACCTACGGGGATGCAGAGGATGTCGGCCTGCAGCTGCATCAGGAGTCTGTTGGAGGTCATGCCTCCGTCCACCTGCAGCTCGGTCAGAGGGACGCCGCTGTCCTGGTTCATCGCATCCAGGATCTGAGACACACAGGGCTGTCACGTTAACACAACCCAACTGCAGCCAATACCATTCACACACCTTTAAAACCTGAAGGATGGTCACTGTAGCTGAAATAAATGTTGTGCTTTCTTACCCTTTGTTGTTCTGTATGTATGGATGGATGGATGGGAATACATTACAATATAATATGTTTAAATAAGTTTCTTGCTTTTCCCTGATGTTGGGAATATGTGTGTGTTTGGGTACAGGAGGGAGCATGAGGAGACGCTGCTCACCTCTCTGGTCTGAAAGCAGACGGCCTCGAGGGCAGCAAAAGCCAAGTGGTTCCTGTTGGTGAACTGAGTGAGCCCACAGATGATTCTGGAAAACAAACAAAGGGAATATGTTAATAGGCAAACTTTAATGTTGATGATCAAGGGGCTAAATTAGGGTTAGGGTCAACTAATACGTAATGTTATGCTTTTACGTTGCTTACAAGTCCCTTGAGAAGAAACTAAGAAATCACAGTATCACATTATAACTTGTCTCCACAGTTCAGTGTGAAATTACATTTGATAGCTCAACAGTTAAACATGCGCCTGCCTCACCCTCGTGCACTGGGCTCCCAGTAGGGGGCGTAGAGTCCGGAGAAGGCGGGCACAAAGTAACAGCCGTGAGACGTGCCGGCTGCAGCTGCTAGCTTCTCTGAGAGAGAACAGAAAGAGAAAGAGTTGTTAGTCAATCCCATTATATAATGAAAGGCTCTATATGGAAGCATTTACATGTATGAAACGCTTTATAGAGCCCATGTGTGAATACAGACAGATTTGTTCATGAATGGGTCAAATGTCACAGGGAAGCTGTAGCGTGTTAGTACCGATCTCTGAGGAAGACTGCACGATGCCCAGGTTGTCCTTCAGCCAGCACACCACTGCCCCGGCGATGGCTACAGAACCCTGGGAGGAACAAAGAAAAATATCAGACCCAAATCACACAAGAGGCAGGTAGAACATTTCACAGCAGGGTGCACCATTGAAGACTTCATTTTCGATCTGGAGGCAGATTGAGAAATAAAACGTAGACATAAAAGCTTCACACACCTCGAGGGCATAGCAGGCAGGCTCGTCTTTTCCCAGTTTGTAGGCAACTGTGGTCAGCAGGCCGTGGTCCGACATCAGAGGCTAACAGAATGACATGGAAACACATGATGCAAAGTGTAAAGCAAAGGAGCACAGGGCACAGTAGGCAAGAAGAAGGTCATGTATTCTTGGACACAGTATCTTACCTTGGTCCCTGTATTTCTGAGCATGAAGCAGCCGGTCCCATACCTTCACAGAACCATGACGGAGAAACAGATAGATGAGAGTCCTGATGCATGTCATCAGTAACTCAAAGAGAAAATAACATCCCTCACTTATAAGGTACTGAATGTTGGAGAATCATAGTTCTCAAGGTTTGAAGAAGGTGATTCAAAGATGATGTTTTACTGTATGACATTTATATTTTGTTGCTTTATTAACAAAGACAGCACTGTGTAATGATCAGAACTAGAATGTATATTATTCTGATGTCCATGTTTTCATACATACTAAACTCGCTGGATTAAACACACCATCATCACGTTACCTGGTCATTGTTTTCTCTACTCTGACCTTTATAAACCTCCTATTCATATTTGTGTAATGTTTTTATAACTTCACCATTTATTAACTTATTAATGTCATTGTGCAGCTGCACCTGGAAGAAATACGTTTGGAATAATAGCTCCCTATTTTCCCATTTTCTAACATTTGAAATGTTCTGACCAACTTCCCATATGTATATTTCATTCTGTTTCTTGATAGATTTGGAAACATTATGAGCTCTTTGGGGACTTTCTTTCCCCACAAACATGACCGAGCAACACAAGAGTTGCCAATAGTTCCCAATGAATGTGCTCTTATTGGGACTGTCTGAACATCCTTCAGTAGAGGGCTGCAGCACCTTCAGTCAACCAATCAGCATGCTTAGATTTGCATGCAAAATAGTATGTGATGTAATCTAGTTAATCTTAAATCAAGCTTTATCTGCTTTCCATTCGAATACAGTGGTCAACACAGATAACGTTTTTAAATCATCAGGCATCGTTATTGTTATGAAATGTTGTCAAACACAATAGTAGTATGCGATCTTTAGCAACGAGGTGTTATTTTAATAAATAAAACAGTGGAGGGCTTACGTGTTTTTGGACTGGCCTTCCCTGAAGCACATCTGACCAACCAGGGCAGCCGACTGGTCGCCAAGACACTGAGGGACACAGTCACAGTAACAAAGAAATGATAATCCTCTACTGATTACACTAATATGCACACACAGATACAAGGGTGTACAACCCCCCAAAACACACAGTGTCTTACACTTCAAAACAGACTAAGTCAAGATTTCCCTCGAAAAATGGAGCTGGGTGGATGCTGCCCTTTTTTCTTTAACAAAAATCATTAGAAAAGGAGGCCTTAAACAAGGTTATCAAAGACTTGTGACATTATAAAGATGTGAACTGGGTAGGAGATGTTACAACTGAAAGCAAAAAGGCTGTTTAATAGATACATTACTGGAAAAATAAGAATCACATGTCTACAAATATGGTGAATGTAACTTTATTAAGTAGTAAGTAAGTAAGCAAGTAACATGACATGTACGTTCTTACCCCAGAGATTGGAACCCCTGCAAGAGAGCCGGATTTCTGGCAGGAAAACAAACACACACATGTTCAGAGGTAAAATAAAGGATTGCAGGAAAATGCTAACTGTTATGTAAATAGTGCACTGTGTTTGCATCTGAAACGTTTTAAATCAACATGAAGGGGCAACATGACAATCCAACACCTGAGATCGGAAAATACCCATTTGTAGCCAAGAACGCTACCATCCAAAATAAAAAATGAGAAAAGGTCGCTCAGTGCAATAGGATCTCCACCAGGCCTGTCTCCCTCTCCCCTCCGCACAAAGAACAGCTGAGTGCTCCTTAATGGTTCCTCTCTTAGAGTCAAGATGGTGACAAAATAGGAGATGAATTCATCTCCACCAGGGCTAATTTAAATGGATCATCGTGTATGGAATTGATCTGCAGATGAGCTGGTTTCAACTCATACCAATCTTTTCTGTCCATGTCAGTTTAGATGGCCTGCCAGTTGCCATAAATGCCTTATATAGATATACTGTATATACACACAGTATATTGCAACTGAATCTGTGCGACACAGCCGCAGATTTTACACAATGTGCTGTGGCGAAGGATCAGGATAATACTGTGAAGGGAAGCAGGAGTAGTATCTCTTTTCTAACTAGGACCGCCATCTAGTAGCCCATTATGTCAAAGGTAGGTTTAAGAGGATGTGGGTAAAGTACAGTAAATAACTGTATTCTGAGTTAAAGGTGGGGTAGGTCATTCACTTCAGAAACACTTTGTGTTATATTCCATGGAATGCTCAACATCCCGATAGAAATGAATATATGAAATGCTTTGACAATAAATATATACAAATATTTCATCTGTGGAAGCCATGGCGCTGTAAAGAGCACGACCAATCATCTGAGCCGGCCCGGCTAAAGTAACTGGATGGCCTACCTGCCTGTCAGCCTTCCATCTGTGCACAAACTTATCTCGTGCCCTCATTGGTCATGTGCGCGTTCGTGTGTGTTGGAGGAGGGGCACTGTGAGGAAGGGGCAGATTTTTT
>CALSBZ010018559.1:64709-77840 GCA_943591055.1 Gobionotothen gibberifrons
GGGGGTGGGGGGGGGGGGGGGGGGGGGGGGGGGGGGTACCTTGGTTGCTGATTGGCTAATGATTACACAAAACAAAAGTACAAGACACAATACAATATGTAAAACAGCACTACATGTACACTACATACCAAGCAAAAATGGCTAACTTCATCTCTGTTGCACTATTTTTGTCATTGCTGTTTTTATAATATTTGATAAAGTTACTTTTGTACACTTTTTTGCTGCATCAATTGATGGCCCTTATTGTTATTTGATATTTGCGCATAAATACATATAACTTGGTTATGTCCTTATAAAACCCATACATGATGTATTCCCAGGTCTAATAGTTATGAACCCAGTGCACATGCTTTATGAGATGTTGAGCCCTAAATGAGGAGGATAGTCCTCTGTGACAACAGGTTAGCACCATAGACTGTAGAAGTGTGCACATAGAAACTGGGGATAACATCAGAGCTAATAACACTAGCGTCTCTCGTCCAGTAGGGGCGCAAGTGGGCTTATATGTTTATATTCACTCTCAGCATGTTTTTGTTTTACTTTAGGAGAAAACATGCAAAATGATGCTAAAGCAAACGGTAGTTAACACGACACACACAAACTGCATATATAGGCCTAGAACAAATAGGTATTGAATGGGATAACCTTTGCCGCGTGAAGCCAGAAACGTAGCTGTTGCAGGAGTTATCATTCCCACTTGCAAAAGTTCGTTCAGTCGAAGTGGTTGTTGTATCAATACAGTGAACTTTGGGTAAACATCAAAGTAAATCATCACTCACCAGAAACCGTGTGGAGCTCGTGCCCTGGTCTATCGCAGCCACCAGCGGGTCCATCCTGAATACTTTCTCTTGTGGCGCTTCAAACAAGAAAAAGTCGTTGAACACTGCCAGCTGTTGGGGTTCAGGCTCTCTGGGATCCACGGCGTGAGTATCTGTTCTCCTCAACAGCGGCCGCGACTCCTCGTGAGGGGGGAGGTCGTCAGGGCAGCGAGGGGGCAGAGCGTGTATGAGGAGAAGAAGACCTTCATCCAGGAGGAGGAGGAGGAGGTGGGTGAAGTCACCAGAACCGTCCGCTGACAACACGATTGGCTGCTGGCCAGAAGGAGTGGGCCTCGCTCCGGCCAATAAGGTTTGGGGGCACGTACTCGCTGTATTTATAAGGCTACAGTCTACTCTAGAATCTAGATGCTCCCAGTAAATGAGAATAATCGATACTAACACGGGCCAGACCCGGCGGCAGACATACGTCTCTGGGCGGGCATTTGATTTACCAGGGCGGGCGGGCCCACCCCGAAACTTACATTTCCCGGGAAATCTGAATGGTATCATATTTTACAAGTGATGAGTTACAGCAAACATGTGCAATATATCCATTATTACAGCTCCGTGGGGTTAGACGATGTGGACCCATTTATGTTCAGGTTCAAGTTTCGGTCGGACTATTTTATGTTTTTTGAGCAGTGCATAGATAAAGACAACCTTAAGGTTCATGCCTGTTTTGAAGAGCACGATTGATTGAATGTTTGCATCAGCAAAGCCTTTCACTGTTGTATAGATTTTTTTTTTCTATACTTGGTTTGGTTTTTATATTTATTGTATTTGCTTTTTCGGTTCTGTTATCTTAATGATTGTTCTGTTATATGATAAATGTTGTAAATAATAAATGCTTTTTCTATCATTCTATGAAATGCAGTGCAATGTATCATTCATTTGAAATATATGGACTAGATATGAGTCTGCACAGAACTGACTAAATGAATAATCAATTAAAACAAATATTACATAATGAACTTAAATACACTAATATAGAAAATATGACTTTTTATACCACATTGTATAAAAAGGTATTTACATACATTCATGCATTTAATTAGTATGAAGTTTTTATATTTAGTCGAGTGCAGATTTGTATTTGTACTTCATGTAGTTGTCCAGCAGATGATGCTGTTTGTCTCATTAGGATATCCATACACCCCGCCCATCGGACACACCCCGCCCATCGGACGTCCAGCCCCGCCCACATCTGACCACGCCCCATTCCGCGGGCTGCAGCCAGGGCCTATAGGTTAGACGCCCGAGATGTATCAACGGGGGGGGGGGCGACATCCATTGGTTGGTTTTGTGGCACATTTGTAACGCTGTGTCAACTTGGGCAAGCACGCAGGCAAACTTGAGCGCACACAGGGTGGAGAGGTTGAGCGATGGAGAGAAGACTTCCTCGTCACAGGCTGTGACGATTTGTATAAAGTTGATATTTAAGCAGACAGCTCTCTCTCAGGAATTCTCTCCCCTTAGAGCTGGCAATTAATCAAACCTGAAGACTTGAATGTAATCATCTGTTAAAAGGTTGTTGAGCTTTTTATTTGAAATATTTATTCTATCAAATCAAATCAAATCAAGTTTTATTAGTAGGCTACATTTATAAACGATCTTTGGTCGAGCCAAAGTGCTGAACATATAATAAAAATAGCCTACAGTAGAGACACTTTACAGCAAATACAACAGCACAGATTGTTCAGAATATCAGTATGAGAAAGACGACACCCTCTGTCCTTAGACCCTCACATCGTACAAGGAAAAACTCCCGTAGAAAACCCACAGTTTAAAGGGGAACATGGGAGAAACCTCAGGGAGAGCAACAGAGGAGGGATCCCTCTCCCAGGATGGACAGACGTAGATGCCGTGTGTAAATCGAAGAGATAATATATTTTACAGCCTATAGACCGAATGTTAGGAAATGCATGTGTCTGTAATAAGAAGATGAATCCACGAAGATGTCAGCTACAATCCTGTGGAAGCCACCAGGGAAGCAGCTTGACGAGACCCAGGCAGAACCGCAGAGACAGGTTTAGCCACGACCCGAAGACCACGACTTAATCCAGAGCTCAGGATAGAGGATCCAGGACACAGGACTACAGCAAGAGGATCAGCCTCGGCTCCGGAACCCGGCGTAGATATAGATACAAAACAAGAAAAAAGATTTGGCTGGGTTAATCGGAACAAGAGAATACACAGACACAGACAGAGAGGGAAAAGGTCATTGGATAAAAGTTATTCTTGATAACCCTCAAGAAAGATCCCATGAACTTCCCCACTCAATCTATCAAGACCCGAGCAGTTCTATTAGATATGGGATAAGAAACAGAGATAAGGAGCACATTCTAGGTAGTTAAAAGGTTGAAACATTATAGTTCAGACTGAGGCTATAAGTAATACACCTGACTAATATAACATAATAATAATAATATAACTAATATAACACCTAACTAAAACCCTGTGACAACGCCACCTCATCCTTCACCACCGAACAGTGCAACTCCTTCCTCTCGTTTTTCCAAACCAAAATCAGCAACATTTACAGCAATCTGACACCCTCATCAGCACCCCCCACCTCCCCTCCTAGCTCCCCCCCCTTCACCTCACAGCCCCTGTCCCACTTCTCCCCTGTGACCCCCATGCAACTGTCCGACTTCATGACTGGAATTAACTCCACCTGCACACTTGACCCAATGCCCTCCAAATTTGTCAAAGAGAGCCTCCCTGCCATCTCCCAACTCATCACCACCATCATTAACTCCTCCCTCAGATCTGGATCAGTTCCCCCCCCTCTCTCAAACTGGCTGCTGTCACACCCATTCTCAAAAGACCTGGACTCACACCTGACATCATGTCCAACTTCCGGCCCATCTCAAATCTCCCCTTTCTGTCAAAAATACTTGAGCGTGTCATTGCCTCGCAACTAAAATCCCACCTCAGCTCCAACGACCTCTTTGAGCCATTTCAATCCGGTTTCCGATCAAAACACAGCACAGAAACAGCTCTTCTGAAAATCACAAACGACCTCCTCCTCTCCTCTGACTCCGGCAACCTGAACATCCTCATCCTCCTCGACCTCACCGCAGCATTCGACACCATCAACCACGCCATCCTGCTGTCCCTCCTCGAATCATCCCTCAACATCACCGACACTGCACTCTCCTGGCTGAAATCCTACCTCACCGACAGACATCAGTTTATTAACATCAACAACTGCACCTCCTCCACTGCTCCTCTGTCCCAAGGTGTCCCCCAGGGTTCGGTGCTTGGCCCCCTCCTCTTCATCCTCTACATGCTCCCCCTTGGCAAAATAATTCGTCGCCACAATCTTCAATTTCACTGCTACGCCGATGACATCCAACTTTATATCTCAACAAAAACCATCACCCCCACAACACACTCCACTCTCACCAACTGTCTCTCAGAAATAAAAGCATGGATGCAAACAAACTATCTCCAACTGAACAGTGCCAAATCAGACATCATCATCATCGGCCCCCCATCCCGTATCAAAGACATCCAGAACTTCAACTTCACCATTGACAGCCACACTCTATCTCCCCCCCCTCACATCCGCAACCTCGGAGTCATTTTCGACAGTCAGCTCAAATTCAACCACCACATCAATCACATCACCAGGACCGCCTCTTTCCACCTCAAAAACATTGTCGTCTCCGCCCATCACTCTCCTCCTCTGCTGCTGAAACCCTGATTCATGCATTCATCACATCACGACTCGACTACTGCAATAGCATCCTCTACGGCATACCATCCAACCTCCTCAATAAACTCCAACGTATCCAGAACTCTGCTGCCCGCCTCCTCACCCACACCCGCTCCCGAGACCACATCACTCCCATCCTCCAGAACCTCCACTGGCTCCCCGTCCGTCAAAGAATCCACTTCAAAGTCCTGCTCATAACTCACAAAGCCCTCAACAATCAGGCCCCCCCCCTACCTCACAGACCTGCTGCACCACCACACCCCTTCCCGCTGCCTCCGCTCATCAGAAGCCAACCTCCTATCCATCCCCACCCGCACCAATCACCGGACCTGGGGGGACAGAGCCTTCTCCGTCACTGCCCCCTCCCTCTGGAACTCACTCCCACAACCCATCAGAGACTGCACTGACCTCACCACCTTCAAAAAACTTACAAAAACTCACCTCTTCAATCTGGCTTTTAATGTGTGATTGTTGTTATATTGCTTGATTTAACTATATATGTATGTGTTGTTCCTTTCTTTTCTTTTCTCTTTACTATATCTGTGAAGCGTCTTTGAGCACCTGTAAAAGCGCTAACAAAATAAATCTATTATTATTATAATACCTAACCAGATCACAGTGGTGAACCGTCAGGGCCTTCAAGGTATTCAGAGAATACACTCAGATAAGGAAAAACAAAACATCGATTTAATTATATAAATAAAATGTAAATAAAATGAATAATGAATAAATGAGAATCGTATCTGTGTTGTTGATTTGTAATATTACAGTGTTACGTTGATTTGTTTGTCTTTCTCCGGCCAAGCACTATACGCATTTGAGTGGTTTTGTGTAAAAAACATCATGGAACATCTTTGAACCTGTCTGCTAACAAATGCTTGTTTCGAAATTGTACTGTATGTCCTCTATTTCTACCATCTTCAGTCATGTATTTCGGAAAATGCCCAAGTTTTAAATGTTCTGCAAACTTCTTATACCTTACCAACTAACTGTAGATTTAACACTCCCAGCATGCTGCTGCGCTCCATCAGGACCGAAGCCTCTCCACCTGAACAGTTTCTTCCCCTCTGGGACAAGGCCCGGGACAGGGACCCCCACTGACACTGACTACCCACCCCACAAACGTTAACATTGCATTAATGCACATCACATCATGCGAACAATATCTTGTTCTTTTTAACATTGTAAATCCTGCTCCTCGCTATGTCTTTTTAACTCTGCACAGCTCTCCACTTTGAATATAGTATTGTCATATTTTATTATATTTTACTGTACTCAGTTCCTCACATAATTATATTTTGTGTAAATATTGTCTTTATTTTTTCATTTGTTACAATAGTCTGAAAATAGTTTTTTAACATAGCTTTTATAATAGTTACATTGTTTTATTATTATTATTTTGTCTCTTTATATGCACATACCAAAGGTTTCAACCTACTTAATAAAACCGATTCTGTTTCTGATTCTGATTTGGATAGTTAGTGTTCTTTGACAAAATCACTTTCAGTGTATATACTTAAAGCAGGTTTTACTCACATTTCTTAAATTATAAAAGTGTCTCACACACACACACACACACACCCTCTCTCTGCCTTTCTCCATGAGTCAGGTCTCCTCTGCTGGGGATATTCGTCCTAAAGTAAAACATTTTTAGAAATCTTAACCCCCTTGCTCTAAACGTCAAATGTGCTATTGGAAATATATCAGCTAGTTTCTGTAACACAAGGCTACAGCTTCCCTTTTGCTCAAAAGGATTCACTGCTACTTGACTTACTTGACTTTTGGGGCTTTGCTGATACTCATGGCTTGCATTGCTGCCAATCAAACCAGGACTGGAGGTTAAATGATGTTCACTGTAACCCCTCCACTAAAAGCACTCCATACATTTAAGGGCCCGAGAAGGACCTTCATCACATGTGCTTCACTCGAAGGCACGAGAGGGCCCATTTGCAGCGTTCTTTGTTTTCTTTTGGAACAGGGGGCAGCATGTCCTGAGTTGCCATAAACCAAGTTTTCTTTTGATCACAAAGCTACTGTTATCCCATTTAAAAGCTGAAAAAGAGGGGAAGGACTATCTTATCTAAGTTTCACTTTGAAGAAGTTGAAACCATTTCTGTGCTTTGTCTCTGTATGATTGTTTACTTGGTGATGCTTTTGTCTTGTGCAGATCACTGCATTACTTATTGTGTTGCGGTGTATGATCCTTTGAAGACTCAAACAGGAAGAGTGCAGGATATTAGAGAATTCAAAATGTTTTAATTTGATATGAGCATCAAAAACTATGCATTCATTTGTGACTTTTAACCATACATTTATGGAGGAACTGCTTTATATATTAATGGAATGGAAAACATAACGTTGAAAAGTAAGGTGACAATAAAAACTCAAAACATATAATTAAATAAATGCAGTAATGCCATTCAGCCCACATTTGTCACTGGAGTACAAATAGCTCATGTTGTAATGTGTTACTAAGTGGTTTTAACATGTAGGTTACATTCTGACTATTTATGCTATGATGCCGCCAAAAATAATAGCTAGCGAGGTTCTGTAGCTCATATCATTTCTACCTTTGACATAATAGGCTACTACGGCTTCCCTAAAGAGACAGCTTCATTGGCTTCACTCCTGCTTCCCTTCACAGTATTATCCTGATTCAACTAGAGGTCCATGTAAACCAACTCTCTGCAGGGTTGGAGTTGAACTGGGGGCAGAGAAAGGGGTCACAGCTGTTCAAGTGATCCACAGAAATGATCATCTGTGCATCCAATGATCTGATTACACATCATATCATAATCAGGTCTCTATTAGGTCATAAAAGGCTCCGCCTGGCTGAGATGGCTCTTGTTGTGTATCACATCATGGGAATGTATTACAGTAAACTGGAATATGCTCTGACAGTCTGATAAAGTACTGAATCATTACATTCTGATTCAGATTACTACAGCCACGATATTCATTTGATTTAACAGTGAACATTTCATTATTCATGTTCAACAAATACCGTTTTCTTATGTAGATCACTTTGCCATAAAGAAAGTCTTTCTTTACATAAATCCCATTATATGAACTTGTAAATATAGGCATATACTGCTCTGCATGAACAAGGTTTGAATAGGTGAATAACTTGTTGTATGTAGAAGAGCTTTGAGGGGTCTTAAAGACCGGATGAAGCGAGATATAAGTAGTCCATTTACCATGATCTATGACTGAAAGCTCAATAAGTTGTTGTTGTGGTGATTTACACTTTTTGAGAGAAGTCTTTCACATCATCATCTACTGCTGTCCATTCACTGATAGGTCCCATATTGATTCAGTAGCAATAAGGAATGTATTGAATGGTTGCACTGTAACCACTCCACCAAGGCACTCCATAAATGAAAGGCCCCCTAGAAGGACCACATGTTTTTCACTTGAAGGTCAGCCTGAAGAGCATGAGGGCACATTCATAGCGTTTTTTGTTTAGTTAGAAGATTTTAGCTATAGGTTCTATAGCTCATATTACATATATAGTTATATATAGTTATATATTTACAACAGACTGTGTACTGTGGTGTAACCTCCATCAGAAGATTATTTATTCAAATGTAAAAGCAAACTGTGGTGCAGATAAACCCAGTAGTTATAACGCACTGAAGCCACAGGATGGCGATATTACATTAAACATAGAATCTCTTTACTTCCTAAAAATGAGAGCATGCCATGTCTCCTCACAGAGAGGGCTGCGACTAACGATTCTAATCGATTAATCTGCCATCAGACATTGTGACACATACTAAAGTGATGTATTTAAATGTCCTGTTTCATCATTCCAACACTCAGTGGAATGAATCATGTGTCCATCATTACTATGGAAGCCTTGAGAGAAAAGTGAGGGCAACTTTTTTTTTAAAGTTTAAGCTTCATAAAGTCTTTATTTAAATGAAGTGGTTGACTTCTTGTGGCAACATGAGAGATTTTGTTTTCTTATTCGATATCAAATATTTTGTACTCTTATAAAATATAGTTCAGGCTGTTGTTTTGTATTTTAAACATACTCTTTCAAAGTTATTACTGTTTACATCACATAACAGATTACTGCATACACCAAAACTACAATTTAAAAAAAAAGGTAAGAAGTGAACGCAATATAGTACTTGTGCTTAGCCCGGTAAATAAACAAAAACATTAATAAATAATAATTATAATAATACAAAAATACACATTTAGATTTAGTTGTAGTTCAAATACATTCAAACAAATCTAAAAACCATACAATCTTTAGACAGCAGGTTTCAGATAGTCCTCTTAAAGCTTCCTCGGCCCCACAGATGGGTCCCTCAGTCTGTGAGGCTGTCAGCAGGACACTGTGTCACCTCCTTGCTCTGAGCCCGGATCACTTTCTCCCTCTCCAGCGCCTTCTCCATCTCTGTGTAGTAATCCAGAGCCTTCCGTACCGGGTGGATTATGTGTTGCTGCAGAATGAATTAACAAGTCATATATTCAAACCCCAAAACATTCCCTCAAACTTGACGAATTCTACTTTATTGAATGACATTTCCCAGAGTAACTTCTTGATTTCTAGGAATCTTTCAAAAATAAATTACCTCCAAGCAGGGGAAGAGGTTGGCCAGCTCGATGAAGAGAGGCAGAAGGACAAATCTGATGAAGCCTGTTTGAGACGACGGCTTGGTGACTTTGTCCCGATCCATGAAGGGGGTGACTGGAAGCCCCTCTAACTTCTCCACATCACTCTGAAGGTGGAGAGAACACACAGCTGGAGCGAATGTCTCTACAGGTTGAGGGACTGTCTTAATAACCTATGATTTCTCCTACAGGTCCTGCTCTCATCCAATCAGCATACTATTTTTAGATTTATGACTATGCTCAAGGACGTTGTGGTGATTCAACATTTTTGAAAAACCTATTTATTGACTAACTGGCCAATAGGAGCCAAATGTGTTTAACATTTTCTTCAGTAGTGAAAGGCTCAAAATAAGCCGTACCTATGTTGTTGCTGGCCAGATTTTGTTGTGGTTCAACCACTGAAATCTATTGAAAAGTGTGTTGTTTTTTTTTTTAACCAGACCATCTGCTAAATAATTTCTTTTTAAATGTTATGGTCAACTAAGATAGTCGCAATACAAGCTGGATAAATTCCTGTTTTGTCATCTTTACTGTAAAGGAGTCAAAGGAACAACTGAGTGGGATTCAACCCTTCTTTGTTAGTTAGGGAGAGAGAAACAGACCTGGAGAACGACATGAACTCTACTCCGTAACCTTTGATATTTCTAATCATCGACTCTTTCAATACACTGTGTTGCTGCTGAATCAGGTTGTAACCTTCAAGGTATTGAATAGGAACATCCCACACATTGGATCGAAGGTTGAAGGAGGATAACATGTTCAGAACAAAGTTTAAATAAAACGTCCATAGTTGAAACACATATCCAGTGGTGAAGGTACCTGGTTGTAGAATTCCTGCAGCAGACAGTCCAACCAGGGCTCAGCCACCTCCATGGGCCGCGCCTCGTTGGAGATATCGCTCACTTTGATCAGGATCATCATCAGCTGCAAACACAACAGGACACAATTAGAAAGAAGACAGCTATACATTTGATTGTTAAATAAACAGAGTTTTTATATTGAGACTTCAGCCACTGTTGAATACTGAACATATGACACAGGCTCAAAAGTCCTCTCACCACTTCTCTGTGCTCCTTGTTGGTGAAGTCAAAAGCTGTCAGGATGGACTTAAACTTGTTGAGAATCTCATTGTGCTTCGTCATGTCAGTGGCCAGGATGCATCTGAAATTAGAAAATAAATACTGTTGCTATCCTGAGGGAATTACAGGAGCAAAATGTGGATTACTTAGAGAATCAGAAAGATGGACTCACTTGATGATCCCTTCCCTGATCCGCTTGTACTGATTCATGGACAAATTTCTGAAGATGTTGCTCTCTGTCTGAAAAATATGAGATTCAGTTGATTGTCGCTGATAGTGGACAGACTCATCTGAGGGTGTCAGTTCC
The DNA here is from genome assembly GCA_943591055.1 of Gobionotothen gibberifrons. Classification (NCBI taxonomy): domain Eukaryota; kingdom Metazoa; phylum Chordata; class Actinopteri; order Perciformes; family Nototheniidae; genus Gobionotothen; species Gobionotothen gibberifrons. The sequence continues at coordinate 75,261 of CALSBZ010018559.1, forward strand.
AATCACTAACCCTAAATGCACGATTCCATGCAGCTTGGACAGAGAGGTGTCATCCTTACCTTCTCCAGGATCTCAAAAGCTATGGCACAGTGGTGGTTCTCCAGCGGAGAGATGTCGTTGTACCGGAGAGCGAGCTCGGTCCGAGCATTTATCTGAAACAAGGCCATTACTTTAGACTTTAGGATTAACATTTAAAAGACTTCTGTATGCATTGGTGCTGTAATGGACAACACCATAACACATTTCAATGTTTTCTTTACACAACGTGAGAACTCAGTGTTCTTAAACTAAAGAAAGATTAGTGAAATCATATAACATGTTGGAAAATATGATTTGACAGCAAAAATGTCAAATACAACAGACACTGTGTATGTAATGTCAACAGGTAGGATATTAGTGTACAACTTCAGCTATTAAAAGATACATTAAAAGATAAAAACAAGAATTTGTTTATGACATTTAAAGAGGTTGACATTTTTCAAGTCTTGATTAATGCAAAACTCACAAATATACAAAGTAAGTTATTGGGCACTGTCCCCCCCCCCCCATTACAGCTGTTAAAATACGCCTTATATAAGTCATCAAAAGTAGAAGACAGTACAACATCCACAGTCTAAGTTCTGAGTTAAAAAAGGTCTAAAGTTTAGCTGAACCTAATATGAGGCTTCAGTAGTCTGAATATCAAGTAGCAATCTCACTGTGTGTTTAGGCAAGGCAAGGCAAGTTTATTTATATAGCACCTTTCAACACGAGGCAATTCAAGGTGCTTTACAAAAATGAAAGACATTCAGACAAAGGCATTTAAAAACAGTCATTAAAAAGAAAATATAATAATAGAAACATTAAGAAAAAATCCATGAATAAAAAATACATGAATAAAAAGTACATGAATAAAAAGTTACAGTGCAGTTTAAAATATGAATAGTTCACACAGAAGTTCCACTTTACTGATGCACTTCTTTAAGGTTTCTCCGAACATGAGCTGTGTACGCTTGTATGGCACATACGTCCCAAGCAGCATGCACAGAGAAAACCAGCTAGGACGAGGTCCCCAGACACTGATTCCCTTGGGTTACTAGCCCCAAATGTTCATCATAAATTCATCATTGTAAAGCGTCCTTGGGTTTCGTGAAAGGCGCTATATAAATTGAAATTATTATTATTATTATTATTATCAACCAAAAACAAAACACAACGGCTCAGTTTCAATTAAAAGCAGCGGCAAAAAGAAAAGTCTTCAGCCTGGATGTAAAAGTAGTCAGAGTTGCAGCGGACCTGCAGGTTTCTGGGAGTCTGTTCCAGATATTTGGAGCATAATAACTGAACGCTGCTTCTCCATGTTTCGTTCTGACTCTGGGGACAGAAAGCTGACCAGTCCCTGAAGACCTGAGAGATCTGGATGGTTCATAATTTAGCAGGAGATCACAAATGTATTTTGGGCCTAAACCATTCAGTGCTTTATAAACCAGCGGCAGTATTTTGAAATCTATTCTTTGACACACAGGAAGCCAGTGTAAAGACTTCAGAACAGGAGTGATGTGATCCACTTTCTTAGTGTTAGTGAGGACTCGAGCAGCAGCGTTCTGAATCAGCTGAAGCTTTAATAGATGTTTTAGTGAGACCTGTGAAGACACCATTGCAGTAGTCGAGTCTACTGAAGAGAAAAGCATGGACACGTTTTTGGACGAAATCCTGACTGGAACACATCCAAACAGTTATTTAAATGCAATTAATTACTCAACTGTTGAAAAACTACTTTTTCAATGATTGGAAGTTAGGGAACATGCCTGCAGAAGCACAAAGAGTTAATGGAGGTACCTGATAGGCGTTGTTGTACCCGGCGTGGTCGAGGTCGTGGCACACTGCAGAGGTCAGCATGATGAGCAGGTCTTCGCTGTCCATCTTACTCTTCAGGTCCGTCAGCCAGATCAGACCGTACATCTGCTCAGAGGGCAAGAGATGTTGTCATGTACTGTGGGGGAAAGGCTGTGTTTTGCCCTCATGAAAAGCTGAATTACTTCAATAGTTTGGAGTACTTGGGAGCGTTTCAACCTGAGGAACTAGGAACCTTTTAAGGATACTTTTGTGTTTATATTTCAGAGACAAGGGTCTTAACTAAAGTCCCTGGTCTATTTTTTACAAAAGTTCAGGAACAGCGCTGACATTTCTGATTGAGCCATGTAGAAATATGCATCTCAGAGTGTCTATCAAGGTCTTTGTGATGCCTTGACACCAGCACTGCTGTCAGTCATGTGAAAGTTAGGCAAGGCAAGGCAAGTTTATTTATATAGCACCTTTCAACACAAGGCAATTCAAGGTGCTTTACAAAAATGAAAGACATTCAGACAAGGCATTTAAAACAGTAAAAGATAATAAAAGAAACATTAAAAGAAAAAATACATGAATAAAAAGTACATGAATAAAAAAGTACATGAATAAAAAGTTACAGTGCAGTTTAAGATATGAATAGTTCACACAGAAGTTCCACTTTACTGATGAACACAACGGCTCCGTTTCAATTAAAAGCAGCGACAAAAAGAAAAGTCTTCAGCCTGGATTTAAAAGTAGTCAGAGTTGCAG
>CALSBZ010018559.1:84548-102725 GCA_943591055.1 Gobionotothen gibberifrons
CACGCACGCACGCACGCACGCACGCACGCACGCACGCACGCACGCACGTGCACACACACATACCCTAGATGTGTCCCCCCCTCTGATGTGCCCCTCCCCCACATGGATCACACCTGGCACACCAATACATGTTCAGTGTCTGTTCTTTGTATATTAACTGCAGTGTTGCATGTATACTAGTATCTGATACAATATTTACAGTTTGAAAGGGTGTTGAATGAAATTTGGTGATAATTAATGTTTTTTGTGTTGTAATAGCAGTTAAAACAGGACCGGTCAAATTTGACCGCGAACACCAAAGTAAGGTGGGGGGGGAAACGAACACAACAGGAGGGTTAAACAAAGCACATTAAGACCACATGAAGCCAGTGCTACACACTGAGGTGATGAGAGAGGAGCTGTCAGTGGCAGCTGATCCTCCATCACACACACACTTCTCTATCTGCTGGAGAACTGACTTTAATCTGCATCTGATCCTTTATCAACGTTGTTTTCTTCTCTAGTTTTTCTGGATCACTTTTCTGCCATTGAATGAATGAATTCAACTCATGTGTAATAGATAATAACATACATCACATGATATTTACCTTCTCACATAAGGGAAGAATTATGGTAAACATGTGACACATTTGGAAAATGTATTTAATAATTATTAAAATGATGTTATGGATGCAGATATCATTTGATTCACTAAGATTGCACCAGAGGGTGTGTGTATGCACACATACCTCACAATGTCTTCAACATCAGAAACTGAACCTTGAAATCCTTCTGTGCTCCTACCTTTGACATCCTGCGCAGGGCCGTCCCCAGGGAACTCCGCCTTCTCCGGTCTCCCGTTCACTGTGAAGAAGATGATTTTTGTTGCCATGTCATGAGTTCAGAGTTACTGACGAGTGCACTGCTGATCAGTCCTGCCTCCTTATTTCACTGTGATGAAGACCCCACCCCCTTGCTTTTACTCTCTCCACCTCCTCTTCTGCTCCTCCTTCATTTCCCTTCATTTCCACTGTTACATTATTAGAGGTATAAGTCATTCACTAAATGTATCCTCAGGTTCTGTTCTCAATGTGTACTTGTTTTTCTTGTATTCATTTTTTGTCTCAATTGTTTATCCTTTTATGCAAGCCTTCCTCTCCCTTGACAGAAATAAAACACCACCAATTTGTTCAGTACAAATAATCACAATAATAAATGATTGTCTAATGATTATTTTATAGTTGTGTGTTGTTAAATATTATTATTATTATTATTATTATTATTATTATTATTATTAGCAGTAGTAGTAGCCAAGTATAACACAATATATTCGATGCAAACATGTAAGCTACAGTTTGTCTATACATGCAGCAAGTAAAACAGCATAATTAAGGCGCCGGCCACACGAGGACGATAACGGTCGTTTGCGTTACTGTTTAGTGTCATATAGACCGTTCGGCCACACGAGGACGACCGAATATGACAGTAAACGACTGCGGAAACGATAACGGGTCCCAAGGTGGATAGAAAGGCATACGCAACGCTCTGGGGGGTCCAACAGCTCCGTGAGTACACTCTATGGGATGTATCTCTGGAATTATGAAAGTTATGAATGATAAAAGTATAATAGCCATTGATTCCCGACCGAGCTGAACGTTTTGATGTTTGGACGGAGTTTCTGCGATGTTCAATGTGGGAGAAGAAGCAGCGCAAAAGAACCCGGCGGAATAATAAATAATTTCGTGCGTAGCATAACAGATAGTGGGAATGCTGTGTCAGCATTCCCACTATCTGTTATCTGGTATTATCTGTCACACTAAATTAGGAGATAATAGCCTCCCATCCGTCCAGTTGCACACTGCTGCTGTTTAATCAGAGTTGCTCCTCCTCACCTGTAGAGGGCGCTGCGCCCGGCTCACACTGAACATAACACAGGCAGACCCTCCTGCCCTCTCGTTGGGTGTTACCACATGGGCCAGCGGATGAGGACACCAACGTGGTTCACAGAGAGCAGACTGACGGAGTTGTTTTTATTCCACATCATATGTGTGGTATCATTGATTATTAGAAATGACTGAAACTAAAGCAGAAACGGCTCCAAAGCCCGCCAAACAGCTGCTGGCTCTGAATCCCAAACAAGAGTCCGAGTTCAAGAAGAAGGTGCAGGAGGCGAAGAAGAACAAATCCAGCAAGGTGGGTTCCGAGGAGCCGTGGCCCTGCTGACACGAGGCTGCTGTGGCTCCTTCACTCGACACTGTCTAATTCCCTTTAGATGTAACAGGTGTTACGACACATTTCGTACCCGTGGGATAAAGTTGTGCCCTAATTTAACATTTCCGCTATGGAACTGACGTTAGCTCTTTTACCATGTTTAAACAGTATTGTTGGTGCTGTTTTAGATCCATGTGTTTCATAATTGCTTCTTCGTTATGTAGCACACATTAAGTCCGGCACTGCGAAAGTTGTTGGTATTTCTTATGTATTTCTTGTATAAGATGGCTTCATAGTAACATTAGGCCTCATGTTTGGACGAGGTCTCACATTTTGATAAATGCAGAAGCAGAAACACTACTTTTCGACCCTTCCTAAACATTCTAAATATTTTAGAAAGGGTTATTCAGCTCCACAGCTATAATGATCTCCTACATGATATGACTATATCAATACTATACAGAATACAAAAAACCGTGTATGATTTTTATTTTTGACTTGAAGTGTTTGAATACATTAGTCAACATGACACAAAATGTCACTTTCTCCAAAAAAAGATATTGATGTATAGATATATTTATTTAGGAACAACAAAGTTGATGAAACATGGTTGTATTATATAACAATCCCCACTCATACTTGCAAGAGAAAAATAAGTATTTGTCATCCATTTGAGTGTCTTTTTTCTGGGTATTTTAAAAGAGGCAAACTGACTACACGTGTAGAAATGTTGATTTATAACAATTTGTATCTTTGCCCTCTTGTTTATTTTATTATATCATTCATTTATATTTTTTTGTTTACAGGAGAGCCATTTGGCCCCTGGAGTGGTTTATGTGGGTCACCTTCCTCACGGGCTGTTCGAGCCTCAGCTCAAACCTTACTTCGAACAGTTTGGGAAAGTCCTGAGGCTGCGGCTGTCCAGGAGTAAAAAGGTAAAACGGATGAAAAGTACAAACACAAAGTCTGATTCAGGCCATTTTATTAATTGATAAGCATTCACAAGATATTTGTAAGATTGGTAACTTATGTTTAGAGGTCAATATTTCCTATGTTTGTTGTTTGAGATGATGTCTGACAGGAGTGTTTGAAGTAACGCTGCAGAATGTTGGCTCGGTCTGAAAATGATCTCAGGTGAAACGGTGATCTGAGGTCAGATAACTGAGCCTAAAGTATCCAGGCACATTAAGCTTATTTCCTGCTCATACATTGGCAGAGCGATAAAACCCATGTGCCAACAAAAGCTTTGCATTTATCTACAATATTGAATCGGTTAATGGAAACGCATCTCAAAGATATGCCAACTGGCCTTGATCTAGAGCAGGGGTATTCAACTCAAATTCAACGAGGTCCAGTTAGAGAAAAGGTCCGGAACATCAAAATGTCTAAGTTGCTTTATGAATTAGTGTGATATATATAGAAGTAGCTTTATCAACGTCTGCATGTCATCAACAACTGACTGCCAATCAAATAAAGAAAGTACAATTCATAAACAACAATATGTATTGTCAATGAACATTGAACTACAGATATACAGTAAATACTGTGGATATGTGTAATGTTCCTCTCGGGCTGCATTTACAAATAAATAGAGAAAATAAATAAAATAGCTTTTGAAAATGTGTGCATCTTTAAAAGTGCTTAATTTTAGATAAATAAAATAAAGTGTAGCAGCAGCTTGAGTTTCCCTTTTTCTTTGTTAACAGTTTCACATCATGGCTTAACAGTTTCAGACGATTATAGAACAATATCAGTCTTTACACATCATAACAATTGAACACTTTTAAAGTCTCTCTTTCTTTCCCTCTTATATTGCAGTCCCTCACTCACTTTGTTTTGTTCAGTGCGAGAATTGAGTTGGAGCTTGTCCTGCCAGGAGTTTAGATCTGGGCTGAAATGGTGTCAGGGCCATTCTCATACACACATGCAGGTGCTCATTGGTTAGCCTCGGTTAGCCTGCCCTGGAACCATATTTAGTTTTGATGTGGACTGATCATATCGGGCTCTGAGACTGCTTATTTGACCTCGGTTCTGACTTGAGAGGGAATGTTTGGTCAAACACTTTGCGTTTTGGCACTTTTAATGAGCGCCACGGTCTCTGAACAAATGAGACACACTGGTTCTGTGCTCCCAGTCCGCCTGTTGCCGACCCCAGATCTAAAGTATGTGAATGCTGTGAAACTACTGCTGTGATATTCATCTCTCACTCGTCTCCTTATCTCAGACAGGTGGCAGCAAAGGCTATGCGTTCATCGAGTTTGATTGTGATGAAGTTGCCAAAATTGTTGCAGAGACCATGAACAATTACCTCATGGGAGAGAGACTCATCAAATGTGAGTATTGCTCATGTACAATTCTTAAAATGACCAGCATGATTGAGATGGTGGACCTCCATTCATTTGTCCCAGTTTGCTGAATGAGATTTTAGAGTTTGAAGTTGCAGAATGTTGGCTCGGTCTGAAAATGATCTCAGGTGAAACGGTGATCTGAGGTCAGATAACTGAGCCTAAAGTATCCAGGCACATTAAGCTTATTTCCTGCTCATACATTGGCAGAGCGATAAAACCCATGTGCCAACAAAAGCTTTGAATAATCGACAGTATTTAATAATTGAAAGGAAATCCATTTTAAAATGGGAAGTCAGATTGGCTTTGATATGTGTGCTGGGAAACTCTTAAAGTGTGTTCACCCGTGTTCGAGCCAATTAGGATGTACCTAGTAGATAATGTCGTTGCCATGCTGGTCAAATGTCAATCTGGAATTATAGTATGAAATGTTCTTTTTATTTTTTTCTAGATCTCTTTACAGTAAAGATATTATCATTTCAATGTACACACAGTGAATGTAAATTGCTCCAAGTTCGTCAGACCAATTAGGTATGTTGTTGTTTGGCAGGTCATGTGGTTCCCCCAGAGAAGGTGCATGAGAAGATGTTTGTTGGCTCTCAGAAGGTATTTAAAAAGCCCTCATTACCTGCTGTATCGCGCTACAACACGACGCACACAGAGGAGCAGGTCACCAAGATGAAGGACAAACTGCTGCGGAAAGAAGCAAAGCTCCGCAAGAGAATCGCAGCACACGGCATCGACTACGACTTCCCTGGATTTGTGAGTGTTTAAGATTGGCATAGTAACTTATCATGGCAGCTTGTTATTTTGTATTTCTCTAAGCTTACCAAGTAAAAGTACTCATTTAATACCGGCCCTGAACTGACTGGACACTAAGAGTAAAAGCTGTACCTTGTAGAGCTACCCTTCTAGTGTCCATACATGTGCTGGCATCATGTTAACCTTCAGTGTTCTCTCTTTGCTTTTCCAGGCTGCCCAGGTGCCTAAGAAGAAAAAGTCCTCCGATTCCCTGGATGCCTCTACGCTTAGTAATGTAAGGCTGACACTAATATTATATTCTAAGAACATTACAGTGGCACAGACTGAAAATGAACCCAGGTGTAACAGTGATCTGGGTTCAGATAACTGTGCCTACAGTACTGTGGTGCATTTAAGCTTATTGCATGTCTCCTGGTGACTATGTGATAAAACCCTTGTACCAACATACTGTATGAACTCTGGGAAATCAAAGTTCCCCTCTCTACCAGAAAGAGCATCTTGTTATTGCACACTGCCTTACATCCAGATAATGAAAACATAAGAGATGTTCAGGAGAAGTCAAACAGCAGAACTCGACTCGACTTAAGAAGAATACTAACAATAGCAAAAACATCATTAAGCAAAATCCAATTCATCCAGCAGAAAAATGTAATGACAGAAAGAAAGAAATGTGGACATCAATATATAGGCTGCATCAGGGGGGCCAATAGGTCCATTGCCAAGGCAGTGCGGGTAGATGGCAGCAATTTGAAATCTCTCCGTTCATATGATCCGGCCTGTATCCACCTACAGCGTGCTTAGTGCCGCCGGAGCGCTACAGGGAAAGAAATCATCTTTTTTCATTCAGGTTCCATGCGCCTTTTCCCGTGCTGAAATCCACTGTTGTCGATGTACCGAGCCTATTGGTCAGCAACGACACCGGTGCTGAGTCAAATAAAACGATTCCAATGTCTTTCTGCACAGAGAGAGAACACACATCTCCATACAGATGGAGCATGATATACGATAATGAAACTGCTTTGTTGAAAAACTTTGAATATATCAAACTATCCATATTTTATGAATATTAAAGGTCCCATGTCATGGCCATTTCTACTGATCATAATTCCATTGTTGAGGTCTACTAGAATAGATTTACATTGTTCATTGTTCAATGTTCCAAACTCACATTGGTTTCTCATCCAGCATCTCTGTATAGTCTGTGTATTCACTCTCTGTCCTACACGGCTTGTTGGAGCTCCTGCCCCCCCCCCCTCCCTGTGAGCCCACTGTGCTCTGATTGGTCAGCTCGCCCACTCTGTTCTGATGAGATCACCACTGTTACAGCGGAACATCAGTGATGATGTGTTACAATGGCGTTAGCAACCAGAAAATGACACCAGTAATGACAAACAGATGAGAGTGCTGCGTGGGGTCTGGGTGCCGTGTTGGGGGGACGTTGCGGACAGTGTGAGCTGGATTCATTTCCTGCTTGCTGCATGGGGTCTGCGAGACATCGCGAATGGATGCTGAGGGGGCGCTGAGGGGGCTGCACCCCAAACACGGCGCACCTACAGTGTAAGCACTGTGTAAAAACCTTCAGAACACACAAGGGGACGGGTAATTGACATGGGACCTTTAACTAGTTATCGTCTCCCGTACATGTTCACATTGTTTGGTTATCCAACAGCGATTGAGCAGTCACAGCAGCGCTCTGTGGTTTTGCAGAGGAATGCAGATGGCATGAATCTTCTCTGAGATGAAACTATTGTATTCATGGTCCTTGTTCAAATAAAACACTAGTAAGGTATAGTGAATACATGTTTTCAATTGTGTTCTGCCATATGGTTCATGCAGTGCTGCAAGGAACATATATTTGTATATTCAGTAGATGTATAAATAAAGATATTTCACATTTTGAATACAGGTAGATCATTAGGACATGGTCATTTTTAAAAGAAGCTGAAAAGGTGTGGGCACCCCTGGGCTGCATCATGAATTACAAGTGATAACCATTTTCTACACACAGATTCTAATCATTCTTTATATTGTATACTTGTATGGATAATGTTGTTAGAAATCTTAAGGGCTACACAAAGTGTCACCAATTCTATTCAACAGAGAAGCACCCATGGAAATATCCTTCCTCTTTTGTCTTTGTCTCCAACATGTGAGCAGGCTAATGCAGGATCACCTTTATGCTAATGAGTTCCTCTCCCATTTCAGGACGCCACCCCAGTGTGCACCCCCTCCGTCCTGGAGAGGAGGAAGTCCACGTTCAACGACGATGATGCAGATGACGAGATCGTCATTAGGATGCCGGCTGTAGACAAAGACGAGGAGGGCTCCTCCTCAGAGGAAGAGCATGAGGACTCAGAGAGCGAGGAGCCTGCTGAAGAGGAGGCAGAGTGACATGCTCTGCGTCACTGTGGACTTGATTCTCCGGCTCTATACATCAGGATCATCTTTGTACTGTGATCAGATGTCATAGTCCGTCTTTCAGTATGTGGAAGTCACAATACATGAGAGAAAGGCGTTCGCATGAAGGGTTCCACCATTATTATTGGTATTACATCAGAGTGACCAATGGAGGGGCCTGCAGCATGGTCACATGGGCCTGGGTAATGGACAGTTGTGAAAGGACTTTCCTATGCCTTACAGGGCAAATACTTTTCTGTTTGCTTTATGCACACTTGTCTAAAAGCGTGGTTCAATTTGTAATATGTAAACTATGATCTTTAAAAATAAATGATGTAATAATGTACTCTGGAGCAGTCCTTCTGCACTCGCGTACACAAGGGTACTGCTATAAGCCTTTTAATGCAGAACAATGGATGAGTCCATTTGCTGCTCATTGTTCTGCTTACTTGTTTTCAGTGTAGGAAAAGTATTAAGATCCTTTACTACAGTAAACATACTAATACCTAACTGTGAAAACGTACTTACAGTTTATAGTACTGCATTGGAAACCTTGAGCCAAAGTATGCATGTATGATAAATGTTCTTAAAGGGAGGTATTGATTGTGCAGTAAATTGATCTTTCTTGCTGTCCTATGGAAACCATGTTTTAGAAAGTCAACTTCTCATGTTTCTCAGAGAAACAGCCATCTTGACATTTGACCATGCATTTTCCAGCTGTTGAGTTTTTCTAAAGATTTTATTAAGCTTCATTTCATGGAGAATTCTCAACACATAAAAGGATCTCCTTATCCTTCAGTTCATCACAAACATTCCAAATCAACCCAAATGGCTACATGCTTTCACTGGACAGAAAAGGTGTCATCTGAAAGTAAAAATGTAAACATAAAAATAGATGTACGACTGAAAAGTACAGTCCTATCATAAAAGTACTTGGTTACATTAAACCACTGCTATTTGGCTTTTATCTATGCAACAGGCTTTTTGAGTGGAAACTTCCATTGTATTGTATTACATTTCGAGACAACATGTCCAGTAGGTGTCGCTAGAGGTCAATTATTCACATCCATGACATCGACAGGATATTTTTGCATTGCCATGCGACAAGTGCCAACATCATCCCTGTATCCACTGCGCATGCGCACGACGATCCCATTCTTGTCCTGCAGGCAGCATTCCGGGTGGAGAGAGTGAGTGAGAGAAAGAGAAAGACAAGAGATTTCAGGCCGTACACTGTATGTACAGTAAGACAAACGAGCTGTATGCCCCAACACACCGCGGCGTCTAAGCAGGATATGGTAAGTAGAAAAATGAATGTTGTGAGCACACCTCGCCTCCTTGTCACATTTTCTCCTCTTTGTGCTGCCTGTCTGAACTGACGTTTCATTGAAAGGAAGGGCTTCGCTAGGGGCTAGCTTTAGCTTTGATTCCCCACAGACAGTACACACCTACTGTCTGCTACAGTAGAAAGGCTGGCTAAATGAGTTAGAGAAAAACAAAGAAAATGAATGTTTCAGAGCCACAGGGGAGAATGACAGGGCAAGCTTTTGTTTAGCTAGCGTTAGCAGTATGTAGCTGTCACTGCGCTCCTTCGGGTTGGCACTGCTAGCAGTGATGGTCAGGTTGTGAGCTAGCAGGAGCTTAGCTCGCGTTGTAAAAAAAAAAGGTGTGCATGCTCGTGCGTGTGCGCGTGGCAATATAGACACCAAGCACATTTGTGTGACCAGGATGAGAGAGTAGGTCTGGTTCATATTGGACAAGAGGATTATAATCAATGTTAGGGGAAATAAATGTTGGCAGTTAGAGAGATTCATAAATATGGACCTATTACATTGTTAGTAACATGTATTAGAGCACACAGTACACATACATACCATTTTCAATGAAGATCACACCAAAATCACGTCATATATTTTTTTAATGATATCGACAATAATGATGTTACAATACAAATTCCCTTTATATTGTGAATTATATTGTCATTGCAATATCAGTCATCATAATAACAAGTGATGTTGTCCACATTGTGCTGCTCTCCTCTCACACTGTCATGTCATTGCACACACAGTCATGTACAACAGGGACAGGGGCCTCATATCTTCAGCTACATGCCCAATACATCATTTCCTTTATTCAATGTAGCATTGTAAAAGACACATTTTCAACGATAACAAGACATTATATTTGTTTCCTTCTTTTCCACATACACAAACATATGTCAAGAAAGAAAGGGACAACACACTTTATAGAAATAAACAAATGAAGACTTTTTGAAGACTCAAAAAGACTCATTAACAGTCCCTATGTACATTTCATTTGGTTGTACTGCTTCTCCCTGCAACGTTTATCTTTGTTGTCTTTGCTAATGAACTAACAAATACATTCAACACAACTATTGTTGCTAACTCATTGAAAGGGACACTTCTAACACCAGTTATTGTTTCAACAATATGATTGCACTAAAAGAACAAATGAGTTATGTCTCAAAGAAGGTGATAGTTTGGTGAATGCAGCCTGTATAACTGCTTGACGCATGCAGGTCTGACTCTCAGCTCCCGGACAGAGGCCCCCATCTGATGGAGGTTGATGAAGCAGTCCTTTCTGCTTAGATAATGTTGCTACACAAAAGGCCTGGGGTTATTTCAAGAGAAGAAGTGCAGTCAGCTTCTGATCGAGCTGTTTGGAACTGGAGCAAGTAAACAGTAACCTCCTTGTGTCGTTGCTGCTGACGCCTCTCCGCCCTGTGTTTCTACAGCGGTAGTGGGCTGTCGGAGATTTAGGAGTGTTGTTTGGTTGTGGGATTAATACAGAGTGTTGATTTGACTGGTCATTTTGTTTTGGAATGTTGATTTCCCTTTAATGTTTGATTATATTCCAGAAAGGATATGTGTTATTTGAGCAGCGCTGGCTATAACTCATCAGTGTCTGGTACTGTGTGGCTTTTTAGTCGATACTTACTGTTATTGTAGAATATCATTTCTGTTGTGGACAAGAAGAGTCCATATACTTTTGGCGATATCATGTATAACATGGGGTTCCCTTTTATAACACTTTGTGCTTAACGCTGTCAAATAAAATGAGAGTGATGAATTGTTCCAGGAGTAATCAATAATGAAGGGACTTCCTAATGAATGTATTGTCCCCTGTCCTTTCTGCCCCACTAGGGCTCTCCAGGGCAGATCCCGGGACAAGACATGGAGCTCTAAACCAGCCCTCTCCATCCATCCCCATTTGCTGCCTTGCACACTGCTCTCCAAAACCACCTCTTCTACCCGTGCTATAGCGGTTTGGCTCAGGCTCGTCAAAGAGAGAAAAGAGGGAAGGAAAAGCCTAGTGGGAGGGAGTAGTACACTTTCCCCAGCTGCTGTCCGGACACACACATGCTGCATTGCTGCCATTCCCCAAGCCCTGCTCCATCCATCCCTAGGGCACGGCCACTAGCTCGCTAGCTAGCTAGCACTTGGCACAAAGACGAGGCCTGTCCTCTGGGATAAAAATACAAGCAGACTGTGTACCCTTGCTGATTTCTTTGTTGTCCCTTTTCTGGGTCACCCAGTGGTTAACTGGGGCTCTTTTTGTTTAGCTGTCAATCCCACTGCTTTGAGCAGTGAACGATTGCTGGTAGCCAGTCAGCCAGTCAGCCAGTCCGTCCGAGGCAGACTGAGGCAGACGGAGGGGTTGGTTATCCCAGAAGAGGATGATGGAGCCCAGCATGGAGAACTGCCTGACCCAGGTCCTGCAGAAGGACATGGGCCGCCGGCTGCAGGTGGGGCAGGAGATCATTGATTATATTCTGGACAAGGAGAAGTCCCATGACCTGGAGCAGGACCAGACAGTGCTGGACAAGATGATCGACGGCATCGCCAGCACCTGGGTCAACTCCAGCAACTTCAAGGTGAGCTGCACTGACATGGAGGTAGTATACAATTGACAGGTAAAGGAATGAGTCCTAAGACCTGGGAATGAGTCAGCATTTGACCTCTATTGGTTCCTTCAATGTCAAAGTCAATGTTTTTTTAAGACATTTTTTAGTTAGATGCCTGAAATTTAGATTTAGAAAGAGATTTTCATGTTTTTTTGTAAAATGTAAACTACGTGAGTAATTACCACTGGAGAATATCTGGAGCTTCTATGTGTCATCAAAACAGAGGTTGCTAACAAGTGGCTAAATGAGACTGCTAAACGCCATCCTGTCGAATAAGGCAGCCACGATTGATTTTGTAAAGAGCTTAATGTAAGCTTTTTATCTACAGCGATTGCATTTATCCATCAAAAATGATAAAAAGTGGTGTTAATATGTGACAAGTTTCCTGCTAAATAAAACGTGTAAGTATCATAAACGCGCATTTGCCAAAGATCTTACTTCCTTAATCAAATGAAAATATCCAAATCCTTTTGTTGGAAGGACTGCGGGTCGGCCTAAGAACTACGTCCTCACTGCACCACTGTATAGCTTCCCACACACCTGCTGCTGCTCTACTTTCAGCCTTTACTGAGCCAAAAGCATGGACCACGCATTTGCATTCTGATTTACACAAAAGTACAGTACCAAGCTCTCTTGATAAACTTCTTATCCTTCTAATTGACAACTCAGTTCCGCCATTTGAATTGTTGTTATGCCTTCAGTTGATTAGGAAATGTCTGTTATGGCTCATTCCTCTATGTGTTATGCATGTGGTTTGAGATGAAGGGTTCAGACTTACAAACCCTATGGTTTAAATCCTGATTCAACGTATATCAGTCAGTAAGATGGGGTCTGTTTTCTAAATCAAAGCAGGGCAGAACATGGCAGCTTTTCCCACATATTATGCATTGGAATGAAATAGAGCAACTTGAAAACATCTTTGCTGAAGTGTAGGATTTGTGCAGAGTTATTGTCTTTGTTTGGACTGCACTTCCATATCATTGTACAGTCATATAATGGCTGTTTGTTGAAGCAGCAATCTCCAGTTTTTCAGTTTGTGTGACTGTTTTGTGTGCAACAAAAGCAAACATGTTCTCATGCTGGAAAGGCACATGACGAGCAGGCCCACATTCTTCTTCTCTGATTGATTGTGCTTTATTTTGGATTTCAAACTAGGGCAACATTTAATGTGACCCTGACTGTGAAAACATCAGCAGTTCTTCCAGTGCCCCAGCCACAGGTTGCTCTCTCTGTTAGAACGGGTTGTTTTCTAAAGCTCTGATTTCATGTCAGGATATGCTGCTTCTGCTCTGAGTGGGCCTAACACATCAGAGATATCTGTCTGAACAAAGCCCAGCCTGCCCCCAATGCCCTACATACTGTGGCTCAGCACGGCTTTTCTCTCTGTCTCTGCACTCTCACTGCTGTGCCGCCATGTTGTAATGTGCATGGTACTTTGTGTGTGCTTCAAGTGACCATATGTGTCGCACTGCTCTAGACCTGGCCTGGTTACACCTCCAGGTACTGGAAGGTCCAAACCGTCAGAGTTAATACTTTGGGTTGCAGACAAAGCTACTCACATTGAGCCAAACGTATCTCTGGCCTTGCTATGTACAATTCTTTATTCGTTAGAATTTAATATTCTCAAAAAATGCACCAACTGTTTAAGCACTCTTAAAATAAGTAAGGTTATACATAGAAATATTTTCTTTATGTTTGTTATGTGTTTTCTGCATGCTAATAGAGCAGGTCTGAAAGGCCTGGTACATAAACACATCTTTACTAGTTGGACAGGGTTCTTACGGTCATTACAAACCTGGAAAAGTCATGGAAATTCAAAATGCTAATTCCAGGCCCTGGAAAAGTTATGGAAAACAAAATGTTCCCAAAGTTTTGGAAAAGTCATGGAAATATAACTAAAAAAGTTGCATAAAATATAATTTATATTTGATCTAATTGCCGAAATAGTAATACTATAATGATGATAAATACTGTATCGTGTAGTAATGAAACGTAAAATGGCATTTAACTGTCGAGGTATTTAGCTGGTGAGAGATTTGAGTTGCTTTAGCCTGTAGGAGCTAGTAAGCCTACTATTGGATTTGTTTTAGATAGGCACGACATGTTTCAGACCTTATTTTCCTGTTCCATGTTCAAATAAACCATTTTCAGTGGTACCGCTGAGAAGAGTACTTTTTTTGGTCATGGAAAATGAGGTAAAGGTCATGGAGAAGTCATGGAAAATCATTGGTGAAAAAGTGAATGAACCCTGGTTGGGTCAACAGGGACAGTATCCTCAGCACAGGCATAGCTGATCACTTGGCAACTCAAGTGGGAAGTATTTAGTTTGAGAGAGGGGGTGATGAATTCATTCACCATAAATGGTGCTTTGAGCGGATGCGTCTAATACCAAGCAACTGTTTAAAGAAAGTTCTTGATAGTGTTTTACACTCTTCTTACCTAAAGTTCAGAGGGCCGGTCCGAGGGCTTTCCTTGCTGCACATACCTTTTGTGTTTGGATAACAAACACTGGATGGTTGTACTGACATACTGCTGAGCTGACAGGTCAAGGTAAACACTCTCTCAGAGGAGGTGTACTCTTCCTTGTATATCTCTTCCCAGAAGGGGTTCAACACTTCCTCATGCTAACAATTAGGGATGCCAGCGATTATTCGATTTTTCGAATATTCGTTACAGTCTCCATAATCGAAAATTATTTTTTAAATTCGATTTTGTTAATATATTTTTTTATTATTATTTATGTTTTTCTTTTTTTTCCTGGCTTAGTTTCAACCAAAATATAGACTAATGCTAATAATAGTAATAGACTAGTATGAATAATTGTAAATGGCCATTGGTCACACCACCAGTTTGTTTTACTGTAAACTTGGAGGAAGCCGCAGACTGCTGCTGCCTGCTATATTCGCCAGGGCTGTCTGATTTTCGAATTTGATCATGGTCAGTTTCTGGCATCCCTACTAACAATACAAATACGTTTAGGTCTATAACAAGTATTCCATTTGTCCTTGAACAAAATGAATTTGTTTCTACAGCAACTCATGTAGTGTGTCTGAAGCGGTGATTCAAAGCCTGGGTGCAGGGTGGACGGTTAACATTACACTTTGTTAGCATATGTTGACTGACAGTATACTAATGTTAGTTTGTTAGTGTCATGTGCCCTTGGTAACCCACAGTAACCTCCTGCTCCGCAAATTCTCCATGAGTCCCAACGTTGAAAACAGAGAAGCTTACTTGTCTGTTATTGGTCATCTTCAAAGCATAATACATGCAGTAGATCAGTTCAGAATGAAGCCTATCAATCAAAGCAAAGGTGTTTCTAAAGATTGGAGTTCCTTCTAAACTCAGCTGAAGGGTCTTTGTAACAAACGCCCAGCTGAAATGTTTCATCTGCTACCACTTCCCCATCTCTTCCCTAAAGTTCTGTACACTTACAAATGAGTGAAATTGAACACTGATATTTGTGTGAACGTGATCAGCAGATCCTTGGAAACGACTCTTAATAATGGAGCATCAAGCATGAACATCAGTGATTTCTGTTGTCAGGCTATTCTCCTTTTCTAAATAGAACACTTTCATGATTCATGCACATGCAATTTCAAATGAAGCGAGTCATGTGTTGGGTAGATGGACACCTCCTGGTGCAGTTGTCAGAGTGATCTCCATCTCAGGGTGTGTCAAGTCAACAGCCACATCCCGGCTGGTTTCAGCTGCTGATTCAACTCTAAACAAGTGTGCATAGTATACACCTAATGATGGGCTAAATGCAGAGGTGTGGTGCTGTTATGGAAGAGTGAGTGAGGAGGGGAGTGTTTGACAGAAGCACACAGGATTCTCTGGGTGTTTCTCAATGTCGAGTAAAGCTGCTCCAGAGCCACTATTTCAAGCATACTACGTCATCGAGTGCCGCCGAAGGACTGTTCCAATGTCCAGCCAGAGATGGGGTCGTTACTAAATAAAAGTAATATATTACATATTACTTTAAAAAAAAGTAATATATTCCACTACTTCGTTACTCTCTACATAAAGTAACTCGTTACTTTACTCGCAGGGCCGGCCCGCCCCTCCCTTCGGGCAGATCACGCAGACTGCTAAAGTTTCAAATGTTCTCTTTAGTTCAGTTTCCATTGTCGCATAAGACTGATCCAGATAGCTCCTGAATGTTTTCCTATCTGACCATGGCTGTCCTCTGTCTCCTGCTATCTGTATGTTGCGCAGTATATCTCTGAACGATGGTGATTCCACTGTGGGCAACATGTCCTCTACTATGAAGGATGCTACAAGCCTGGCCATCTCTGTTTTGGTTACCGGTCCTCCAAATTCTAATTTGTGTTTCTTCGGGGTCGGCGGCGGCGCACTCACAACATCCTCACTCTGGGTTCGGGGGTCCTTAGCTATTAGCTTCACCTTAGCATGTGTTCTTTGCAGGTGTTGAGGTTTGACGTGGTGTTTACAGCAGTGGATAACAGCTTCTGGCCTGGACACAGTTTGCACCTCACCGTCACATTCCTGTCTATTCTTCAGACAAACTCAAAATAATGGGCATACCTCCAGGCTCCACCCCTCCAAAGTTATCGCTGACTCTGCCATGTTTATGCAGCACTGCACGTGGAGATGTGGACGCGCAGATTACGTACATATAAACCTGCGGCGGAAACCCCTCTTGTCTGTCAGTGTGATTATGACTGATTTTATAAAAGTAATGCGTGTCGGGGCAATGTTAGTAACTGTAGTGTGATTACTGAATTATAAAACACGTTACACTACTCCGTTACCGACAAAAGTAATATTATACTCCTTATAACTCTGCGTCCAGCATACTTGGAAATCTACCGAGCCCGGCGTACTTCGTAGCGAGAAATTTCTGCACATGTGTAGACTCCGCGGTCTTAAAATCCTCACAATGCTTTGCGCACGGACCAATTTCCCCAAATCTGTGGCGGAAAATGTAAGGCGGGCCTCTCATATGACGCACACCTGCACACTTGCTCGCCTGTTCCACTCTTTGTTTTCCGAATGCCAGGAAGGATTCTTGCCTCGCTTCTGAAGCAAGTGACTCGGAAGACGTGCTACCAAGCAAGCGTACTCGACATTGAGAAACACCCTCTGTGATGGTGGTTGTAGATATTCTGGAGCAGTCTGGGTGTATCTGTTCATTCTGCATGCTCAACCCTCCTGGACGTATCAAGTGTGTACTTGTTGCTTCATCCTTATCTGTGCAATGCCACCGACCACGCCCACATTATCATTCTTTTTTGGCATTTTCTTCTTATCGTTTTTTTGTTTTCAAAGAAAAACATACATACAAACATACACAGATTGTAAAATGTATCACAACATATGAAAGTAACACAGCAGGCTACGCCCACCTTAGAACTCTGATTAAGAAATAATCATTAAGGAGTCATAATAATGAAGGAAAAGTGGAAGAGGGTCATCCATTGTATAATGGTAAACTAACCAAAGCAAAAGTACTAGTACTTGCAAAGGATTTAAACAGCTTGGATTGAAACAGAACAGAATTGTGGAGTTTAGGGAATTTTCATTTGAAAAGCAAGAAAAAAACATGACATTTGATTGACCCATTCTATTGGTCGATGAAGTTGCTGATTATCTTCCAGATGACTTGATTTATCGTTTGGTTTATAGATAGTGAGCCATCTCCATCCCAGTTTCTCATAGTCAAAGGTCTTTTTAAATGTCTCCTTTCAAGTCTGCATCCAAAGAAATGTCCTTGTTGCATGTAAACATACTTAACGATTCATCTATCATTTGCCAATTGCTTTTTCTGTTGATCAACTAATGGATTGGTCAGACAATGCATTGCAAGTCTACGTACAACTCACAGTGCTGAATGACCACACAGCCCCAGTAACCAGACATGGGCAGTGTACTTCTCCCTCTTTTCTCACCCCTTTCCCACCTCCAGGCTACCAGTTCTTGTCAGTATCCATCCATCACATCAACTCTCCCCTCCTTCCTCTCCGTCTCCACCTCTCCCTGTGCAGGGACAAGCCTGGGAGCTGAGGTGGTTTACTGACTTAATCAATAGAGAGTGGGGGGAGCAGTATCCTCCGGGTGGAGGAGCCCTGAAATGATTGCTCAGACAACCTGGTGCCAACTGTAATGCTCAGCCGTGTCTGGGCAGAGTGGCTGGAGTCAGTTCTGTTGTCTTACCAACAATGTGATACTGACAAACAAAGTGTGCCCTATTCAATCATTGAATCAATATGTGTTTGAAAGCTCTTGTCCTGATGAGTAACTCGGCACTTCTATTTGTTATGCTTGATTACCTATACCAGGCATGAGTTCAGTTTCTGCCTTTGTTTCAGATGCATTAGGAACCAGCATGATCACAGTCTCTCCTGCTCCTCCTGGGGTATCATTCAGCTCAGCTATAGCTGTTTGTGAAATATGCTCAAGCCTGTGTTTCTCAAATTCAGACTGGAGGAGTGGGGCTGTCTTTGGGGAGCCATTGTCCGTGCCTTGGTGTATTTCCTGCTTAGGCTCCACTGCTCATTTCTGAGCATGGTATTACATTACATTACATGTCACAGTGAC
>CALSBZ010018559.1:153135-166111 GCA_943591055.1 Gobionotothen gibberifrons
GTGTGTGTGTGTGTGTGTGTGTGTGTGTGTGTGTGTGTGTGTGTGTGGCTCCACGTCTACATCCTGTCTCTCCTCATCTGCGCCCTCTTTTCCTCTCTTTACCCCCCCAGTGGTGGTCAGTTATGTGGAACTGCATGGACTGTCTGCATGGACTTCCTCTTCCTCACTGTAACCCTAACAAGTGTATCCATCCACCCTGTTACTCACACAGCGACCAGGTCCAGCGTTAGTGATTCAAAGCTGCGTTATGTTAATAGAGCAGGTTGTCGTGATCTTCTTTTCTTTATTGATGTCTTTTACTTTACAGAAATTGATGTTCCACCGTAACGCGTTGCAAGGCTTCATCACCACATGTTTAATCCTAGCAAATACTTTAACTGTCCTTAGTTTTGAGTGTCCTCAAAAATCTGGACAGGTGGTGGACTGTTCTGCTGTTTAAACTTAGTGGCATGACAGGAACAATGCATCTGCTTTGTGATATCGTGTAAGGTTTCACACTACAGATGCTTTACCCTTTCATCAGTCACACACAAATCTAATCAGCTGATTAGATTTGTAAGACCTGAACAAAAGAAGCTAGTCACTGCTTTACTGGAGGGAAAAGGCTATGGCTCAATTATACCGCAAATGAAATGAAAGACTGGTTAACGCTTCAAAATAACAAGTGGAGTAATAACTGAGATACTTTAGAACATCTCTCAAGCTTGTGTTAACCAAACACCTTATTTCTGGCATCTCACCAAAAGGCCATTTACAAAACCCATTGACTTTAAGACACTTGAATCAGAAGTGCAAACATGGTGACTCCTTCCTGCAGCTTTCGGCATGGTACATCCTGGTAAATATTATTGTACACAATGAGATCCCTAAATAAATAAAGAGAGTTTTATCTCCACAATAAGTATAATACGTTTTGTTTTCCTGCCCAGGAAAG
The DNA here is from genome assembly GCA_943591055.1 of Gobionotothen gibberifrons. Taxonomy (NCBI): domain Eukaryota; kingdom Metazoa; phylum Chordata; class Actinopteri; order Perciformes; family Nototheniidae; genus Gobionotothen; species Gobionotothen gibberifrons. The sequence goes on from CALSBZ010018559.1 coordinate 154,070, forward strand.
CAGAAATGACCCCAATAATTATGGAAGCACAACAACTGGGTTCTACATTTGAAGTTGGTCAGTTTTCCCTTGAGTCCTGTGCTCTGCATAATCCATAATACAGTATGTTCTGCCCTTTCAATGGTCAGTGTGTTTTAACCATTGTATAGAGTTCCCCATGTCCACAACTAAATAAAACTGCATTTGTAAAGACTACTTTCTGCATCTTTAAATGCATGAAAGTGTATTCAAACATATTGAGTTATCTTCTCAGACATCTGACTGGACTATCAAGCTTTTGTGAATGGTAGTGTATTCTTAGTTTTTGTTTTTTTGAGGAAGTTGACACAAATCTCCAGAAGAAAGGGGCCAGAGATATATTTAATTATTTTTTAAACTGTAAGTGTTCTTTGGGTTATATTATCAAGTAGTATTAAGTGACACTAATGAAACTGCTTGTTAAATATGGCTTTCTTGTTTGGCGTACTGCGTAGCAATACCATAGCATGCTACATTTAGTTGTTTCACACTTAACGAGTAGCCTCCCAGTCCCAGTTCAGTGAACTGTCATGTTGCTGCCTAAAGCCTGAAGCTAGCCTTTGCTTTGCTAGCCTTGCTGTTAGCAGCACATGTTGCTTTTATTTTGATTTGAAGTCGACAGATGATCTTTCCTAGCTAAACTTCCAAAACTAAATGTTTTTCCACTCATTATTAGAAGTAAAAATGTCCCCGTTTTTTCATGTTTGCAGGTTTTTTTAATCATATAAATATAGGCAGATGAAAAGGATGTTCAATGTACTGTATGTCTGACCACACCAGAGTCGAAAAAGTTTGCCAATATTTCTCACTGTGCGTTTTAGGCACACAAGTGGGATAATGTCACTTAAAAGTCACTTGTGTGCTCTCCTGGTGCTCATGTAATAACTGTGCTTATAGGCACAGGTATTACCCCACCCATCATGAACTTTGGTTGCTGGTTAAAACGCACGCTGAGAATGATTTGCAAACTAATAGAGCCAGGTGTGTCTGTTTCCCTGCTGTGTGTTTCAGGGGGGCTTTTTCCCCTCATCCAGGTCTTCTTCATCCTGTCTCCCCAGACTGTTTCCTCTCCAGCATCTCTGTCCAGGGTTGTGGTGAACGTCATTCATGTGTATTAAACCCCCCTGCCTCTCTTCTCTCCCTTGTCGTCCAGGTCGAGTCCGTACCAGGAGGCAGAGCTCGGGCAGTACGGGGGGGGCCAGCCCCTCAGTGGTGGACAGTAGGGGACGCAGCCGAGCCAAAATCGTCTCCCAGTCCCAGCGTACGTATATACACCCCACACAGTGACGCTGGAGATATAACAGACTACTAACATTACACACATTCAGCCGTACACAGCTATGTGTGTGCCTACTGTTTACCAGTCTGTCACTCTCATATTTCCCTATGATCTTGTCTGCATTGAGATCATACTAGATGTGTTGCTGTTTCTTATATGTGTGTTATTTTATCTTGAAACCACTTCCTGTCACAAATCGTTTGTATTTGTGGAAGTGTGCCTACCTGCATTCACAGTACGTTGGCATCTCTGTATTCTTGTGATCCGCCTGAGAGGCAAGTGAGAAAATGTGGGGATCCGAAGGTCTGATCTAATTGTTTTCTCTGCTGTGTTTATGAACAGTTAAGAAACAGGTGTTGCAGGGCCAGTTCAGAGTGGTGCGATGATGAATGTGTTTGAAGGACGACCCCAGAAGTTTGCATTGTATAAAGTCTTTAGCGAACAAACGTTAATGATACTTACACGTTTTGTTCAGCAGGATAATCTCCACATATTAACACCACTTCCATGACTTTTGATTTAATAAATGCTATCGCCCGAAGTAAGTATGGCTAAAAAACAAACTCCATCACTGCACATCACCACTGCTCAGATAAAGATGGACTTGTGTTTGGCGTGTCGATGTTTAGTAGTCTCATGTAGTCACTTGTTAGCAAAGAAGCTTCAGATATTCAAGACATTTACTGACACATTTGTGTCATGAATCAAAAGGTGGACAACTATTCAGCTTGTGTTAACCACAGATCCCCTTGCAGGCATGCAAACAAAACACACACAACAGAAACAAGATGTCTTATTAATGAACACAGGAGAGGAAACATTTGAGACCATACTTAGAAAATAGATTTGTTTTAATTCTCGCTTGCCACTCAGGGCTTCTGCTGTTAATCAGGTCACAGCTAACATGCTAACAAGCCAGAGTGCATGCTGGGTAAAGTCAATAAACATAACCCCTTCTGTCTCATTTTGACCGTTCTCCACCCTATCCTGCCTATTGCCTCCATCACCCAGGATCCAGATCAGCCAATCCCATCAATGGTAAGGCCTCAGCTTCATCCAATCACAATTCAGGAGCTCATCACAAAGCAACTCCTTAGACGTTGCATGCCCGTCCATTCTCATCACTGTTTTACCTTTGTTTCACCATGTAGGGTAGCAGCATGCAGATGTTTCCTCACATTCACATTTTTATTTCTGATAACCTTCCCCCACAGTTTGAGCGCTGTATGGAGTCGGACATGTTTGCCATTTTGTTGTCTTTGTATTCTTTGTTTTCACTATTGAAGTGTTTCCACAGTAACTGTCTCCCCACAGCAGAGTTACATGTGGTTCCTGCCCCCCCTCGCCCTGTGTGTTCTGTTTGCATCCAACTGTCGTGTTGTCATTAAAAATACGTATGAATTCACCTTTCAATCCGTCTAAATCCATGACATAGGTTAAGACTCCACACTGAGATGATTAAATATAGGAGAAGACACTATAATATTTTCTGGTGTTGCACTGTCGGCAAAGCATCTGGTCTGCTTCCACAGGGCGCGAGTTTTGAGATGAAACTGAGCATGTTATTGAAGGTTTTACCCTCCTTACTCCTCTCCCTCAGCCCCTGGATGCTGTGTAACCCCGGTACGTGTCTCTCTCCCACAGCCGGCAGTCGCTCCAGCTCCCCGGGGAAGCTGCTGGGCCACAGCAGCTACGGGCGGGTCCCTCGGGTCTCGGTGTCGGCCTCCACCACGCCTGCTGACAAGCGCAGCCGCGTCCCCCGCAGCCAGGGCTGCAGCCGGGACACCAGCCCCACCCGCCTGGGCCTCGGTGAGAACGGCACCAAGCACACACGTCTTCAGTGACAGTTAGAGTCTAATGGGTCAAAGTCTAGAGAAGTTATTTACTGTGGCTTAAAGAACTGCTCAAACAAAGGCGAGACACAACAGGCATAACCATTGTTTTTCCATGCACTGATCTTGCTCGGTAGAAAGAACGTTTTTATCACTCTCTTATAGGCAAAACATAAGACACTGTAATGTGATTTATGACATTTGAATTTGTCTACTTCTTGTCAAATCCGCATTTACTTGTGCAGGCTATGTGACGCTAGTCAGCAACAAGTCAAACTCTGACCACTCGCATGCTCCACGTCAAACAAACGTCACACAGAATGATGTCTAAAACATGTGAAACTGGACCTTCTTTTCATTCCTGATGCAGAGATAACCTTGTGTTTGTTTTGTCCTTTGAAACCTTGCAACAGTCAGACACTGAAGCTCAGACTGTTTCCGTCCACACAAAGCATTGTGGGCTTATTATTTGCACAGACAATAAGGCAGATGACAAAGACAGCTGTTCTGTTAGTTTTCTTCTCGCCATGCATCGTTTGTTTTCAGCTACACTTTCCTCACAGATCTATTCTGGTGTTTGATTGGTTGAGAGGCAGTGGGGGTTGTGGGTGATGTAGTGTTTGTCATGAAAACATGTTTTTTTTGCCACAATGTTGAATATTTCGTATTAATTGAGGTTCCTTCACTTCAAATGTGTGGTCGTGGTTATTCATGTTTACAGGTTTGTTTTGACGAGAACAGGATACTGTTTTTGATCAGTGTTTGTCCTTCTCTCCTTTATGGAGTCCTTGTCACCCGGTAGTTGCTCTGTGGAGTCCAGGCTAACCCGTACTAGCAGTATGCTGTTTGACCAGCTCACTCACCAGCATCCTGGCACTGACTCTGTTCCTCTTCCTGTCTTCACTTTCACTTCTTCTTCATCTGCTTCTTATCTCTCCAGACCCTGTTTGTCCTCCTTTATATCTTGGGCATCAGAGCCCCTGGAGGACGTTTGTCATTGATCGGTCTGAGTGTGCATTAGTTCACATAGAATATTCAAATAGTGATGGTCATAAGGTTTGCAGAGTATATTCTCATATCGTAAAGTATGTCTTTATGATCCTGCCTGTCACATTTGTATTCAGGGCAAAATGCTAAATTGGCCTGATGCAACATGTCTGAGTTTGTACCCCTCTTCAGCGATATTGCTTGATCCAGCAGCATAATGGAAGCCCCCATGTTGATATATAAAGCCATGTTGTATGATATGTGTGCGCAGATTTCCCTCACAAAAATGTGACATGTAGTTGTGTTAGTTGGTTAGTATACAAGCCATGTCAGAAATAAAGAATGGTGTTGAACAGAACATGTTCCCTTAGACAGCAGTGTGTATAACAACCTGAACCAAGACAGAGTAACTTCTTAACTTTACACTGTCAATCGCTTTTCAAAGTACTTTTAAATCCATTATGAAAAGTTGTCAAACCTCTAGAGAGGTAGAGAACAGTCTGCAGGGCTTCTTCTTTCAGAATCTCTCCTCCTCTTCTGCTCCTCCTCACATCTGTCTCTCCCTCATGAATGCACTGACCTTCCCACCTAACGTGTTGTCCTGACAGCCAGCCTGTGTGGTAAAGCTCTTCTTCCTGCTGCTCTTCCCTACCGCACGCTAGCCCGGAGCCGCATCCCCCGCCCCAGCATGAGTCAGGGCTGCAGTCGTGACACCAGTCGCGAGAGCAGCCGCGACACCAGCCCTGCTCGGGGCTTCACTCCTCTGGGTGAGTACCGCTCAGCTCATGGACCCCCTTTCCCAGTGAGGGTCCCGACTGGAGAGTCTTCCCAGATGCTCACACAAGCTTTCTCTCTTCCTGTTGGTGTTATCTGTAGCATGCTTTCTGTCGGCCTGTATGTATCTGCACATGCACTAATGATGTCTTCCTGGCTTTAGAGAAGTTGAATGTACTGTTTCCAGTTTCTCTTGTATGGAAGCTTTGAGAGCTGAGTGAGAAATGACATTCTGGTGATCCATTTTCAAATTCTGATCTAAATAGTTTTCTCTCCTTAACAAAAGGAGTTTGGCAGGATTATCTATTCATCCACATTTGTTTCATCTTCACATAGGTGCAGACATAGTAGGTGGGGGGGAAAGGGTTGGTGAATGCTTTAGTCTTTCAGAACAGGTTGTTGCCTTTTTTCTTTGGCCAACATGAGCATTACAACAGCAAACACATGATTTCAACAACATACATCATTTTCACTGAGAGCAGAATGTAGGAACTAAGGAAGATAACCCTGACCAAACCTGCATTTAGGAGAGAAGACAATTAAGACTTAGAAAAGACATCACCAGAATGATGTTCTCTCTCTGTTGCCTTTCAGACCCGTTGCACTTTGAATGATGGTATAAACGACAAAGTACCATCGTGGAATCTACCTTCTTTGTTTCTGAATGTTTTTGAGCTGGAGTTGTGTATGTGAATTATTTCTGAACGAATCTGTGAACATGTTGTGATTCAAGTGGGGTCTTGAAAGATTGAGGAGGATGAAAGGTGGACGGAGATAAACAGCTAGCAATAATGATCATTCAAGAGCTGATTGTGCCCATGCAAACAATGCCCGGTACTGCAGCTCATAGTTATTGTGCTGTTGCATTCTGGGAAATGATGTCATCATAACTCAAGTTTGTTTTTCACACCACTAGGCTGGTGGTCTTCATTTCAGTACAGATGTCTGTTGCAGTACATACCACATGTTGAACTGTATCCCTGTGGTGCTGTATCGTAGCACCCCCCTGCTTTAGAGGCAGATTAAGGGGGTCAGTGCTTTACAAAGTGAACAATACAATGCTGGTATGGGTTATGAGTAATGGGCTACCTCCTTCTCTACCTAACTGTGTATCCAATAGTAACAGAAGGGACCCTTTTTCCCACTGCAGAGCTTAATCAAATCTCTGTTAAGGCCTCAAAATAATCAGTTCTAATATTTATAAAAAAGGGTGTTTAAGCCAGCAGTGATCCTGTTTGAAAGAGGAAGGGGTTATTATGAACCTCCTTTAATACTCTATGTCATATCAAAACAACAGCACTCATTTCAGGTTGAAAACAAGAGTCACAATTCATTAAGATTCCAAATGAAATATAACACACCTGTGGATGACACAGGAAACAAAGCTCTGACCTAAAACAACTGTATGTTGCCACTATAAACTGTCTAAGTTATTATTATATAAAAGAGGGGTTTTGTGTGTGCTTTAGATCACTCGTGTTTGTTGTTGTAATAATCATTTCAGACACAAGAGGGTGCACCACTATCCCATGTTCCAAATGGATCTTAAGTCATTCCTGATGTCATATTGATATGTTACAAATATATTTCAAACAAATGTAAACACAGTTAAGTTATGTTTCTTCAACTGCTAACTTAAATATATGAAGCTTGTGTTAAGAGCACATGGAGAAATGTAAGCATCAGTGTGGGGTAGTACAGGCTCTTCAGTCCCTTTGGGTCACAATGAGTGGTACAAGAAAATAGATCCTGTCAAAAGAAAAGGAAAATCACCTGCCTCTACTTTCTTTTCTCCAGTGTTCAAAGAAAGAAACAAAGTAATCCATTGCCTCTCAGGGTTCCTGTCAATGTGCAGCAGTGGTAAAGTTGCTGCTGAGACTGACCTTCAGAGGCCGGTATTAAAGGTCCCATGTCATGGCCATTTCCACTGATCATAATTCCATTGCTGAGGTCTACTAGAATAGATTTACATTGTTCAATGTTCCAAACTCACATTGGTTTCTCATCCATATAGTATGTGTATTCACTCTCTGTCCTAAACGGCTTGTTGGAGCTCCTGCCCCCCCCCCCCCCCTGTGAGCTCCGCGGCTTGGTCAATTTGGACCAATCTGCGGAGCCGCTACGTCACGTTACGTCACGTTTTTGTGACTCTGCAGACCGGTTACATGCAGAAAAAGCTTCATAACACACAAGGAGACGGGTAATAACCGGAAAAGCATGACATGGGACCTTTAAACATGTAGTGTGTGTCACTAAACCCCCCGCCCAAATGTTGCCCACCTCTCCTGCAGCCTCCCGACGTCACTCCCGTTCAACCAGCGCTCTCTCCACAGCCGACCCCCACAGCCAGTCAGGTGACCTGCATGCCCAGAACCCCCCTCTCAGACCCCCCAGGTTCCCTCTTAGAGGCCTACTGAACCAGCATGCCTCTGTGTTTATGTTCAGTGATGTGACCTGAAGCATCCACCACCCTTTTACCTTAGAGTGTGTTTGAGCATTGCACTTAGTACACAGGAAAGGTAAGAAAGGCCACTTGTTTTTGTTTAGCATGAAAAGAGAAACATTAGCTTTTCATCTGCTTGACCTCACCTCATTGTCTTTGATTTATAGCTGTGATTTCTGTGGATGGATGATCTACAGCGTTTTATATGCTGACTCAGCTAGCTTCACTTTTTGTTATTTGCCACTTCTCATGGAACTGTCTCAGTTGTGCCTCTGTTGTTTTCATTCTTGACATTTAAGAATATATTAGTGTTGTTTCCTCTTTGGTGCATCTTTGGTGGGCTTGGTCATCCTCTCTTTTAGTTTTTCTTTTCTTCCTTCTTTTACTAGAGAATATTTTCCTTTTGAGCTCATTCATCTGCAGTGCATTGCTCTTTGTTTTGTTACGCAAGAAACAACCCATTCAGGTAAGTTGCAGTGGCCACTTTTGCTTTTATAACTAAGATTGACTTACTATCTTTCTCATCCCCCTTCCTGTGTAGACCGATATGGTTTGATCCACCAAGCCAGGATCTCTGCCTCTGTCAACGCCATGAGGGTCCTGAACACCGGCACAGAGGTGGAGGCAGCGGTGGCTGATGCTCTGGTAAGCTGATGTTACTGCTTAATAATCATGTTGTTATTGACAAGCAAACACTAGGCAAGGGTTCATGCAACTTTGTTTTTATATCATTAGTTAACTGTATCCAAAGTTTGGCTTAAATCTTAGTAAATATAAAGTTCAGTCAGCCACATGACACGTGTAGCTTCGGTAGCCTGGAAGCTCATCGGCTCATATTACAATATTGCAAGTGATTATTTTTTATCAAAAAACGTAACTAGAAATAATCATTCATTTTTTCAATCCTTACATATTCAGCCAATCATTTGGATCCAGGTCACAATCTATTAATCATGATTAAGTATATTACTATTAACTTTTGTGAAATACAGCCCTGGATCACTGACGGAAATAATATACATATCAAGACATTAAATGAATACGTTTTAGGCCTCTTTGACCACTCTGACCATAATTAAGATAATATGGTCAGACTGGAACCCTTGTGATGCAAGACTACCGAGCCCCACACAGCCTATTACACATATTTAACTTTGAGAGTTTTAATAAAGCCTCTGAGACAGAAGTATTGTTGTAGTATTGGTCTGACACTGATGTCTGTATCTATCTGCAAGGTTCCAGCCTCACTCACACACACACACACACACACACACACACACACACACACACACACACAGAACAGTGAAATGTGTAGTGTACTTATTGTGTGTCCCATCTTTAAAGCTCCCCTCTCTCATCTTTCCCTCTTGGTTGTGTGTTACCATTGCAGCTGTTAGGAGACTCCAGGAATAAGGTAGACGGTCACTTTACATACTGTTTGTATATCCATGCTGTCCCGCACTAATCAAGTTCAGAAACCAGTAATGCAGCTTGATTTGTTCTGCTGGCTCATGACACCCCTCAACCCTCTTTCTTGCTGTTTGATTGAATTAACCTTGAATTTGTGTTTTTTTTTTTTTTTTTTCACGTTGTAATATGATGTGCTGTAACTAATTGTTTTGGTACATTATTCATATATTTGTTTTAGTTTGTATGAAGTCCATGAGATTAACTATGCTCTACTGTTTGCTGTGGCATTACTATTCTATTCATTTTGGCTTTATTGTCGCACTGCTTTGCTGGCTCTGATGTTCATATTTCATCAACACAAATCTAAAGTGAATTTCATTTTCAACTGAGGAATTTACGACAGCGTATTAGAGCCATTACAGAAAACTACAAAAGATTACTAGGAGCCGGGAGAGAGGGGTAATATTCTGAGATTAAAGTCGTAGAATAATAAGAGGAAAAAAAAGACATTTGTTGCCAAGGATCCTGGATGTCTTCACAACCTTATCTCACCACAGCTTTTTGAAGCCATGCGGTTCCTTGGCTATTTCAATGTTTTAATTTGTGACTATTATCTCAGAATTAAAAAAAATTCTCTTGCATATTAATGAATGATCAACCACATAGATTATTCCCATTTGTTGTCTTTTATCTTTGAAATTCTACACTTTTTTTGTTTTTTTTACTGAAATATTACCCCTTCCCTAGCTCCGTGTATTTACTCTACTATTTAGCATATTATGGCCCTAATACGTATTTACAGAAAATAAATATCACTATTGTGTTCTGAATTTCCTTTGAAAAATAAAATCCACAGAATAAAAGATGAAACGTACTGAGTGCATGTCTCCCTGATGCAAACCAGAACACATCCTGCAGAGCCTTGTTAACATTTAGGAATCAAACTGTGTGTCACATTTCCATCACGATCTTCTTCCTCCCGCAGAGGAAGCCGATGAGGCGCAGGTACGAATCCCCGGGGATATACTCTGACGACGACGCCAACAGCGACGCGTCCAGCGCCTGCTCGGAGCGCTCGTACAGCTCCAGGAACGGAGGGATCCCTCACTACCTGCGGCAGACGGAGGACGTGGCCGAGGTCCTGAACCACTGTGCCAGCTCCAACTGGTCCGAGAGGAAGGAGGGCCTGCTGGGCCTGCAGAACCTCTTCAAAAGCCAGAGGATACTCAGGTGGGCTGGGCTCAGAGGGCAAATATGAGCTTTGGTACTATATCCAGCTCACATACAGAGGGTTCAAAAAGCTTTGAACTGAGTGGACAGCCAAAAGAGAAGTTAGACTTGAACTGTTTGGACCGTCGTGATATTACACAGTAAATACACAACTATACACATATCGACAGATGTTTAGACAAAGTATAATGACATCAAATAAAGCAAAAAAGTTGAGGGGGTTGAAAATAAATGGAATGAAGGCCATATAAAGTATCATTCTCTTTAAATAAACTGGACCAAAATAAATGGTGACATAAATGTCCAGTGTCTCTTGTCTCTTTATAATATTACAGGTATTGCGTGAACATACTGTGCAAAAATATAAACTGTATATAGAAATATATTAAAAAAAAAGCAACTATCAAATAAATTACAGAATAAGTAAAGAGCATAATTAGTGACACACAAAAAAAGATGTGAACCCTGCCCTGATGATTCTCTTCTGTCGCTTGCAGCCGAGTGGAGCTGAAGAGACTTTGTGAGATCTTCACAAGGATGTTTGCAGACCCACATAGCAAGGTAAAGAATACGCCTGCACTAACTGAAGCGCAACTAGATAAGACTCAGTGTAAAGGCATGGTGTCTAAATGCAGCGATGGAGCCTGCCTGTTGAAACTAATCCGTGTCTCTTGTTGCATGGCCTGCCTTGCTGTGGATTTAACAACAGAGAGTAAGTGTGTTTTCTATCCATATCACTACCGGCATGTACCTGTCTGAACATGAGCAGGTTCATCCTATTTAAACCTATCAGTAATGAGTGTGCATGTGTGCTCAGGTGTTCAGCATGTTCCTGGAGACCCTGGTGGACTTCGTCCTGGTGCACAGGGAGGACCTGCAGGACTGGCTCTTTGTGCTGCTCACCCAGCTGCTGAAGAAGATGGGGGCCGACCTGCTGGGCTCTGTGCAGGCCAAAGTCCAGAAGGCTCTGGATATCACAAGGTCTTTAACCAGTTCAAACTGTCCGGGTCACAGGGGGACAGCAAACATCAGTGGCTGTTGTTCTTTTACACTGAAAAGGGACTTGAAATTATTTTTCCAAACATCTATTTAGAGCAGTGGTTCCCAAGTGGCACACCTGAAAATATTTCTCGACCCCAAGGCACACCGACTTTTCGTAGATTTAAAAACCACTTCAGAGCTTAAACTATAAACAATAAATACACCATAAATTGGTTTTCAAATGTGTATTTAATTTAATAGAACATTTTATAGAACAAATAATCAAATATAAGTCATCCTAAAAACCATATAAATTAATCCGTCATATAATAACAAGAACCAGATTAAAAACGTCAACAACATTTCTTAGTATCATGAATGAAATATTACAAACAGGCGTACTGGCTCTTTTGTTTTGGTTGAACATAGTAAAATGTGTAAAAACAAGAATACATGTCATTTTCATTCCAACTCTCCTTCTGAGTTATTATTTGACATTTGGATTTCAAAAGAGGTAGGCCTATGATAACTTAAAATAAATAATAACTTAATAATAATTATAACAGAATAATCCGTTTAAACCGCATACGGGGAAACAGCAACAAAAAAACCCGATGTTAGGCACATGTTAGTGCAACACTTAGTAGTAGTGGACAGCGCCACGCGGAGGTCCTGTTCCACTGACAGCCAGGTGCGGGTCTTGTTTTGGACATATGAGTGAGGAAAACGCCAGCTCGCACAAGTAGGATGTTGGAAACGGTAAAAGCACGTTGATAGCACTCTCTGAGAGGGATGGATACTCGTGTCCCACAAGCAGCCAAAAGATATCCAGACGTAGTTCACGTGCTCCAGTTTCAGGGAGCGGTCCTATAGCTCTGCGAGTTCATCCTGAGCTCTGCTGTTTAAACTAGTGGCTGATATTAATGAGAGAGGATTAAACGGCTCCAGGAGCCAATCGAAGTCTTCATTCACAGGAGGGAAATATGACTCAAACCTCTCCTCCAGCACTCTCACTCTCATTACTCTTGTCATGTGTTGGCGCGAGGATAAAAAGCTGCTCTGCAGTCTGCACGCCGTAAACAATGACG
>CALSBZ010018559.1:183122-201098 GCA_943591055.1 Gobionotothen gibberifrons
TGTGTGTGTGTGTGTGTGTGTGTGTGTGTGTGTGTGTGTGTGTGTGTGTTGCCTCTCTCCTCTGCAGGGCTATGACAACACAGAGAGCAGCGTTCGCAAGGCCAGCGTGTTCTGTCTGGTGGCTATCTACTCTGTGATTGGAGAGGATCTCAAACCCCACCTGGCACTACTCACGGGCAGCAAGGTAACGACTGTGCCATACACACGTACACACGTACGTACACACACACAACCTTTTTAACCTCTTCAGCAGATGCAGAGTCTTATCGCCTTCCCATGCTGTTATTTCTCAGTACGTTTCGGCCGGTTGTCCAATTAGAAAGGGTCATATTTGCCCTACTTTACACAAGGACACATGTGTTATGTAAGGGTTGAGGTCTGAGGGTCAGGTTCACCTGTATGGGGGGGCCCACCCCTCAGATCTGTTGGACAGCTGCTTATCTGAAAGGAGACTGGCACACACCGTATGGACGGCTGGAGTCACATTCTCTACTTGTACTTTGGCATGTAGTCTTACAGCAAACAAATACTCATCCCAGCAGTGTAATCATTTTTCCAGAAAAGGTATACAAATTAGCATTCAACCTGATTAGGAAAGTAGAAAACACAGTTAAGTACTAACTTGACTAATGATGCAGTAAAATGTCCTGACTGATACTGATCAACAATTTCTTACTGATAATATTTCAATCAGGAGAGACTTCGAGTAGTTTGGTGCGATAAACATGTTTATTGCCATGTGTAAAAGAGGCGAGACGAATCGTCTTTGGCGATTAGACCCCATTGTGATGTGATGGAGTCAGGTGGAAGGAGAATCCAACTAGGAAAGGTGATCCCCCGGGGTCCAGACACTGGTGGTGGTGGAGCTGGAAGTGATGAGGTCCTCCTGGGCTGACATGGGTCCTGGATGTGATGAACGGGCTGGAGGGGGGCTGAAATGACAGCTCACGGGGCAAGGAGCAGATTTAAAGTTTGCCGGATGCTCGGTGATTGGCTTGTGAGAGATGAGGCGGGTCTGATTGGTTCATCTAAGGGATACGCCCATACTTATTGAATGAAAGGATAGAACTTGCGCTGAGATTCATATTACCTTCCTACCATGGGTGTAAAACCCTTAAATCATAATGAAGAAGGTTCTGCGGTTCTGTCTCTTATTCAGTCCAGCTTCCAATACAAAGATCAGGGATAGATCCTCCACATCACAATCTGTGGAGGTGCAATTCAGTAAAACAAAAAAGGGCAACTTTTTTCTTTAATTCAAATTCAATTGAAACCTCTTTTTGAATGCAATATTGCAGAGGAACAGGAGAGGCAAAGGAGACACTGCCGACCCCGAGGAACAATGATCATTTCATACAAATTGAATCGACTGTTTGGCGTAACATCTTCTGCAGCTTATCACTTCCTGTATTCTAAGATCCACTCCGATACTTCCACAATGGAACAGCCATGGCAGTATGTCAAGTACAGCAGTGGACTCCGATGTGTGTCTTGTCACACCACAAAGCAATGCCATGTCCTCTTAACATCTCCCAAATATGACTATCCATTGTAACCAAAGCGTGATTGCTTACTATGTTATTTGAATTCTCCTCGTAAATCTAGCCACTAATTTACAAAGAAAACATGTCTGAAAAATGAGGATACATTTTGTACTATATGTTCTGCTTTGCTCACATGAACCCGTTGACTCTTTGTGTTGTTCCTGACCCCAGGTTGGGAATCACTGATGGACATAATGGTGTATACATAAAGAATGTATCTAGAACATCCATCACTGTCAGATTGATCTGCTCACAGCCTGTGGTGTCGATGCATGAGGGGTTCTGCCCCCAGCATCACAATCAGAAGACCTTTATTGGTCCCACAGAGGGGACATTTACATTATTACAGCAAAGGTGAAGAGCCAAAAAGCAAATGATTCATCAAGAGGCATCAAATATTGAAGAAAACATTTGAAATAACAAAATTGACCATTTCCAAAATACACATTCAGATGGACAAGAAAAAGTACCAGTATTTAAAAAGGAGAAAAGTGTCGCATGTATACAAAACTTAAAAAACTAGACAAGAAATGTGTACATTGTCATCACTGCCCAATACTTCAAAAAGACAACTTGTTGACCTGCAAAAACATCTTCACACATGCCTTCTGCACAAGATCACCCCTGGCCTCACCTCACCTCCGACACTTGATTATCCTACGGTCAACTACTCGTGTGCAGACCTGCTGCACTGTGCAACCCTCTGTCTGCCTCAGCCTGTCTTCTTGCTGTGTAATATGTATGTTTTGTTTTATTGTTTTTTATTAGTATTTACCGTATTGTGTGTTATTGTATGTTATTGTATGTTTTTACTGATTGTATTAACTTGTAATTTTCAATGAAATAATTGTTTAGGGTGACTCAACATCTGTCCAGCGACTACAGATGAAAAATAGCATCTTGGCTAACTGGCACATTTACAGAAAGCTTTATTAATGTGCACTGTCCCTGCTAAATGACTCAAGTGTGATGGCACTATTCAAAGTGGAAGTATATACTACAGTCATTTACTGATGTATTACAGCCGGTGAATTGTCTAACTAAGAGATAGCAGCCAGCAATGATAAATATAATAATAATTATAAAGCAGTATATATACATATTGCACATAAGTGCACAGCAGAGATGTTATTTTCTTTGTTGTTATATGTGTGCTATACTTAGGGAAGATGACTGGTTGAAATTCCAGAATGAATCACCTAATGTTGAGAAATAGACAAATGTACAAGTTGAAACCAGAGTTGTGTTATGTAATGAAGAGTTAAAGCATTTAACAGAAAGGATCTATATCCAGCTGTTAGGCCAGATGTTAGCAGCAGCTAGTGCTACAGCATCTGACCAAATCAGACGGAACACAAAAGTCCTTTATACAGGAGCGGGAAACAAAGGGACATAAGACATGCTCATTCTAACAGGTAACCTCCGTACGTTGCCTGACAATAGACATCGCAGCTAGTGAGCCAAAAACAAGTGTACAAAGAACTGAGACCTGAAACACATTTCCACAGTAATGAGCGTCTCTCATCTTGTCTCCAGATGAAGTTACTGAACCTGTACATCAAGCGAGCGCAGACCACCAACAGCAACAGCAGCAGCTCCTCGGACGTGTCCTCCCACAGCTAGTGGACAGAAGGACCCCCCCCCCCCTCCTCACAACAGCTCACAGGACGTCCTGTCAGCAACCAGTCCTTCAGTTCCTCCTCACTGATTTTGCTCTAGAAACTTTTGAATGTAACTGTGGATTGGTTTTAGATTGACGGGGAGGGACACAACAGTTGCTCTCTTTTGGAAAATAGAAAATGTTTCTCTTTCTTTTCATCCTCCCTTTTCCTGTTGAAGCCTGTTTTCCTCCAGCTCTCACATTAGGTTCACATTAAAGAGTTCATAGCAGACGCCGGGAGATATTCCGAACCAGAGTGAAGGAACCTGTGTCACACAGACTGCAGTTTGGGATGTAATGTCATTTGGCTGGCCCAGTGATGGTAATAAGCCCCGTATGTTTTGGGATGGATTTTGGTTTAGGGAGCTTTAAAAAGAAAAGGACAAAAAATCTAAACATTTACAGAAAGCGTACTGTATGAGCATTTTCTTGTTCCCGTTTAATCAATTATAATCTTTGTTTGAAGCTTATTTTTAATTAAGTGGCTAAATCAATTGAACCCCCTTTCCCAAAAACATTAGCTACACTCAACAAGGTAGCAGGAAAGATTAACCTTCCAGCTAAATCATTGACAATCCTTCAAATATAGTGCAGTTCTTTCATTTGAAGATTACATTGTTTAACTGCACAATTCAAGTTGAATTTGTCTTGAAATTCACACTCAGCAGAAGAAGCTGGGCTGCCCGTATTCTCCCACAGAACCTTCTGCACTCCTTTTGTTGAACACTTTTGTTAAACACGCTTTCACCACCACCAGTGTGAGGCTTCTTACCTGTACATCTGTGAGGTTGCTGCTCAGCAGAGACTCTGGTGAGGAGGAGGTCCTGCTGTAAATACTGCAGATGTTTCCAGCGGGGAGACAAGTGATCGGAGACACCAATAAGACTTGTCCAGGCCTTATTCACTCCACACTAATGTAAGTGGACTTACAGCACTGTAACCCTTGGCTCTCTAAAAGATGTGAATCTGCGGGACCCGGTTTGACCTGTGACCGTGCAAATACAGTATTAGTTTCCCCACACAGCTTCTGCAATAACTCTGAATCCACTAATAACAGTATTTTGTACATAGACTTTTGGACCACTGCTTCGCAAAGTTTTACATAATGTCAAAGAAAAAACAGGTTGACTATCACCTTTTTGCACGCTAGCGAAAACCCCCTGCATGTAGCCTGCAGCTCATGCCAACATGCTGTTTTAAAGGGCCCGGGTTATTGGCTGTTAAAGTGCACTTGTGACATCATCAGGTGACTCCTCTCTGATGAGTGTATGAGCAGAGGAGGTGGTCCCAGACATCAGCCACATGTATGTCAAAGGTACAAACATAAACCATGTGTTCCGTGTATTTAAGCTTGTGGAAGTCACACCTCTTTTTGTTTCAGTGTTAAGATTGAGGAAGCTTTCAAATGTTGGATGTTGCTCCGAGTCTAGCCATGGATCCCTGATCAGGAAAGGTTTCCTCCATCTGATCAGATGTTTGATTATTGGTTCACCATGATACTCTACGGTAGGAAGGGATCAGACTCATTATGCCTTTTAAATTCTGTTCTCCAGTTCGAGCAAATGACCGAGTCCTTGGATGGACGGTTTGTGACTCACTGTTTTATTTGAGTGGTGTTTCATTCAGGGAATCCACTGCGAGTGGGCCAACCGTGGTTATTTAAGTAAATGAATGTACAGACGTATGTGTTGTAATAAGCAGCATTTGAAGTGGTTGTGCTGAAGATGGTGTTGGCCCTGTACACTGTAACATGCCTCTCTACTCTACCTTATTCCCTCCTCCTGACTCCTCTCAATCGGTCTGATCTTGAAGCCAATTGAAGCAGATGCACACATGGCATGAGGGGAGAGTTGACCGATCTTCAGGGGAGCATATGTAATCCCATTACTGCTATAGAAACAGCTGTTCACTATGCATGTTCTCCAGTACACTGTCTTTCTTTTGTCTCAGTCGCTCATGTAATATTCAGACCTGTATTTATATTTTATTTTGTTCTCTCATGATAAACTGTACAGAAGGTTTTTTTGTTTACTTCCACCTGTTTGCAACAATGTAAAGAAATGGTTTGCTCTAGAAATAAACCAACGAAGAAGTGATCTGGATGTGTTTCTGCTTCTTCCTCCCAGAATTATCAGCACAGAGTTTAATCTTCAGAGCATGTCGTAAGTATTCTTGTTTCTCCTGCCTGCAGCTTGAACCTCAGCGTCCACAGGGGGCGCTGTCTGGGTGTGCAGGGGCTGAACATTAACCATAACCAGTAGAGTCAGCTGACCTGAGATCAGCTCTGAGAGCAGGCTGCAGCTGGGAGCACATGTTCCAGTGAAGCATGCGTATCAGTGGGGGAATGTAACTAAACAAAAGTACTCAACTAAAGTATGTGATCAAGGTACTTAACTTGAGTATTTCCATGTTATGAAACTATACTTTCACACATCCTGTCATCCTCCGAGACATGTATCAGTCAGTTTAAATCACGCTACGCTTCAAATGCAGTTGTTCCTCCCCTTCCTGTGCGCTGATCCACGGCATGTATCCATGGATGTATGTATCTCCAGATGAGTAGTGTTTGTGATAAACTGAAGGATGGTGTTTTTAAATGCTCCTTTATCCTTTTACTTCACTACATCTTAAAGGTAAATATTGCACTTATTTCTGCACTCTATAGGCTATGTGTGACACTGGATTATTTGTACACACAAAATATGATTAGTTTATTAAAAAGTAGTTTTGTTATGAGTGAATCCACAAACCAATTTTCCTGATGAGACTCACATTCTTGTAACATTTCCACAGTGTGGTATTATTATTTTACTGTTCTACAATATCTGAATAGTTCCCCGCACAGAGGGATTGAACGGTTTCATTTAGCATCCATCCACTATTGCTATTTTATATACAGTATACTAACTATTATTTGTTGGTGTCATATTATTTGGAGGGTACTTGCCCTTCTCTGTTCCCCAGAATCCTTCAGCCGTCTCCATGTTTGTTTTCCAAACTTCTCCTCCAGACATCATTACTGTGAGTAGACTGGGAGCTGCTGGCCGTGTCAACAGCTGGTCAGGTGACGCTGCTCTTAATGCATCAACCCGCTAAACATTGGGAGGGAGGGAGGGAGGGCGGGCTGCTGCACACTCCGCCTCTCTAAGGTCATCCAAGGTGCAGAGAGAGTGGGAGTACTGATGACATCACAGGGTCCATATAAGAGGAAGCGCTGAGGTCTGGCTGCAAACCTCTCCGAGCGGAGCCCTGAGGAAGCTGTCTGCCTCCACCCCCCCGCTGTGACCCGGGACACCAGAAGACACCGTCCTGGAGGATATGCTGTTCTGCCACCCGCAGCCCGAGTCCTACCACCAGCACTCTGCTAGTTACATTAGGTAAAGCACATGAAACTTTAGAAACATCTGGATTCCACTGGGAAACATTTGAGTTACGACAGGTTAATCAACGTGTCAATGCAAAGCAGCAGTGTTTACTTTACATGAAGATACCGAAGTAGAAGTGCTCAGAGTGCTTACAATACATTTGGACATCGGCAGCATTTTTTCCTTAAAGTATTTAAATATTTTTCCAATTAAACTGCCATGTGAAATTCGAAAAACAATGTAATCTAAATGTTTTATACAATTATCTCCTTTAATGGAACATTGCATTCAAAATCAATATTAAGACAACAAACATAGATGAAATGGACTTTTTCCCCACACCTCTTGACTTGAACCAGATGAGTAACATTGTGTTGTAACCTTTGTTTCTATGCTTAAACGATTAGATAAAGCGAGAACGGATGGTGACCTCCCGTCCTCAGCCCCTCTTCTTGTCTCTGCTCTTTCAGAGAGGCCCTAGCACCGTTCTTGAAAGATGAAGAAGCGAGGCTCACGGCTGAGAGTGTGTGTAAGAAGAGCCCGCTGCAGGTGGTCCTGTGTGCGGCCACCTCTCCGGCTGTGAAGCAGCAGGAGGAGACCCTCACTTATCTCAACCAAGGTAGCTATCTGCGCCGCGGGTGAAGGTCCACGTTGACTGAATGGAGCTCATTTTGTCACATGTTCCCTACAGCAGCAGCACCAGGCTTACATTAACGCTGACGCAGGATTCCAAATCCATTGTGTCTTGGGGTTGGGCTAAATCTTTATCAATTTATCACAAATGTATATTTATACCCCAAGTTTGGCACCCTGCAGCCCCCGTAGAGTGTGCAGAGACTCAACAAGGCAAACAGAACAATGCTTTAACACTATTATATTTATTTTTATGAAGTAAAAGCCTGTTTTGTCTGACCAACATTTAAACTTTCAGATATTGTATTTAATGTCAAACCACACAAATGTAATGTCATGTTTGAGAAGCTAGAGGATATATGTTATTTTTACTCACAGATGATTTATGAATTACAAATTACAATCTGTGGTTACATTTAGATCTGGAACAAATATTCTATTGATAAATCAAACCAATGTTATGATGCTAGTTGGCAAAATGGGTGGGGGGCTATGTTCCCAGGGCCAGATGCTTATAGAAGCTGATTTGAATTTGTGTTCCGTTAAAAACGTCAACATTTGTCAAAGTTTTTGAAATTTGATTTTTTTTCGGGAGCGGGAAATGTAACTCACAAAGAAGGACATCTTTGAAAGTAAATCTCTCAATGTTATAGATTCAGTTTTATCAAACTGTATTGCATTTCCTCCATAGTTTTCTGTTGTTAGAAGACAGTTGTTAAACACGTAGACTGCTGTCCTAGAATATAACAATGGAATATAGTGTAATAAGCATAATAACATAAATGAGAATGATTAACCAACCTGCTGTTATCATGGTAGAAAGATTTGAAAGATATAAAATCATACCCTATGAATTATTGATCTGATGCAACATGAGCTCCTACATGTGTCTGCTCTCTAAACTAATTCACCCTCGTTTTTCTTTTGCTCTTTCTTTTGTCTTTTCTTGCCAAAATGTGCTCCGACCTCACTGCGCTTTGAACCTGCTGATTGAGACATTTGATTTGTGCTTTATTCATCTACAAGTTTGCCCTGCATATCTGCTGTACAGTCATTTGGTTTGAAACACATTAACAGTAACTGCTGCTCTGCCATGCTAAGATGTCATGTAATGACTAATCATCAGTATTTATACTATGCCTTCAGAAGCATTCATAGTCTTAGTGTCCCCCTGTGGTTATTGAAATGATATTTTTATTATAATACTTAGTTTCATATTTGATCAGATGGTTAAAAGTTGTCCAGTGGCTGGCCTTGATATCTGCCTTAACATATTCTAATTTGATTTAATTTCTATCTCCACTGCCCTTCTTTTCTGATTGACTGATTTCTCATTTTTCAATTTTAATCAGGTTTTTTTTTAATGTTTTAAAATGTAGGTCAGTCCTACGAAATCCGTATGCTTAACAGAAAACTAGTGGAGTATACAGATATAAGCTGCAAATATGTAAAGGTAGGTGTAAGGTATTGTGTTTGTCTTTTTTTGACCTACACATGACCTCTTCCTCTTTCTATGTAGCCATTTCCTGGTTTGTCACAGGTCCCTGAACCTCCCTTCCACTTCAGGGGTGGACTGTCCACCTCGATGAGCTTGGTACCATCACCCAAATGTACCTTTCCTCCTTCCTAGATTTAACAAACCCTCACAAACACACAACTCCTCTGACCTTCACTCCTTTACCGTACACTCTTCTTATGAACATGCCAATCTGCTTTTGTCTGCATCACTGGGATTGTTTTCAGAAAGACTTCGGCATCTTTAAACCAATTTTACTTCTGGATGTTTTTTTAATGGAAATAAGAAATATATAATGTTGTATTCCTGATGCCATGTCTTCTGAATCAAACCCATTAGCAGCATTATTTCTGCCATGCAACGTTGTTTTGTACACAGGTTGTGACTAGATTTCAGATGTTTTAGGGCATTTGTCCACACACTCACTTCAGAGTAAGGAGAGCTCATTTTATTTCCTTTCTGTGTGAGTGCATCCACTTGACATGTCTCTGTGGTCCGGCTGCGTTAGCTTGAGACTGTAAAGTTAGCGGTAGCATCCTAGAAACACAGGAATGGGACAGGTGGCATCTCTGCAAACACATGGCGCGCTGCTCAGTCAGGCCTGAAACATCCCCATGTTGTTGCAGGTGGTTCATTTAATTTGTTGATTTATTTGATGTGCTGGCAGGCTTCACAAGGTTGCTTTAAAGAGGCACTCCACAGTGCTTTCATAAAGCAGCTCTGTTGAATGGTGAGAAAAGCAGCAGAGGCCCGTGTTCAGTCCACAGAATTGGTCACATGCTTGGAATGTTATCAGCCCGTTAAATGGACTTTATCGGTTGACTTCAGACCAGAGATTTAAGGTGGTAACTAACCTTATTGGCTCAGTAGGCTGTTCTTGGTAAGCTGGGTCACCACAGGGGGTTCAACTTTGTTAGCTAGTGACCTCTAGTGACCTCTAATGGCAGAAATAACAATAACAGGAGTTAAGGAAGAAGATGGGTGACTAAAAAGAGGGAGAGTACAGATGTCAGGGTGGATGGGTCGAACACACACAGGACATTTACACAGGAGACCACTCTTCATGTATATGTATAATACCGCCAACATTTCCCCTTATTTACTAAACATACTTTAACATAAGTTACCAACACACCTTTTGTAATGGGCTGATATCATTCAAAAGGAATGAAACTGTCACAAATCCTACATTTCCCCTAATGCAACTGGATAGTGCCCTTTGTTAGACTCACTTGCCAACATGCAAAGTTTACACCATCAGGGACTTATTCTTCTAATAACTACTCCTGGAGACGAGCCAACTAAACCAGAAGTGGTAGAGAGCCC
Source organism: Gobionotothen gibberifrons (assembly GCA_943591055.1). Classification (NCBI taxonomy): domain Eukaryota; kingdom Metazoa; phylum Chordata; class Actinopteri; order Perciformes; family Nototheniidae; genus Gobionotothen; species Gobionotothen gibberifrons. The sequence goes on from CALSBZ010018559.1 coordinate 193,167, forward strand.
CTTTAGAGAGACCCCTCTCTTAGGAGCAGGGAGAGGAATATGTGTGTTCTGTCTGATATGTTGACCGATATGCTAGATAGCCAGCACAAGGTTAGTAACAGAAGTTGAGGGCTCTGCAGCACATGCCGTCCACTGAGAGACGTTCTTTGGTCAGGGTTCCCACACCACTTGAAGATTGTGAATTGGAAATTGACCAAACACTCTTTTTAATTCGACAATCATTTTTAAGATCATAAGATAAGATTCTGACTATTTCACAGAAGCTTTTTGATGATCCTAAGTTGCGTTGTGTGTGGGAGCCCTGATTTAAGAGTCTTTGTTGGTGCTGCATCACATGCAGACATTTGAGACATTTGCTCCTCCTTAACCTGCCTCAGTATATTTCAATGAGGAGGGGAGCCTTTGGCACGTTGCCCAACAGTCCAGCTGTTTGGCCATGTGCGAGCTGCCCCCTCCAGATGTTTCTGTTCTCCGCTCTGAACTCCGGATCTGTCCACAGAGCATCGTGCGGGTGGTGTTCCACGACCGCCGGCTGCAGTATATGGAGCACCAGCAGCTGGAGGGGTGGAGGTGGAACCGACCTGGAGACCGGATCCTGGATATAGGTGAGTGGACTGTGAGTAGGTCAAAGCTCAGTGATTCAACGAAGGTCAAAGGTCACTGATCACAGTGCTGTTTGAACCAGAGCGAAATAATGACACTTCTTCCACTGGACCAAACACCCACTAAAAACAGGATTTACATGTTTGTGGGAAGGTTGCTATCAGCATTTATTCCGGAACATATGACTCAGCAGTTATCCCTGCATTCATCAGCTTCACCTGCTGTAAATCAGTGATCATACACGCTCATTTCCACACCTTTTCTCACCTGTTGATACGGTTCAAACAGACATTTTTCATTCATATATTGTTACTTATAGTTGGTTCATGTAAGAGTGTGACATCACCTTTTTCCAACAAAGACATGCCAACTTAGATATGAATGAGTTAAGAGAAGTAACTGAAGATGTCCCAACAGAAAACTCAGTCAGGACTCCATCGCTACAAGCTCATTTTCACAATGTGTTTCCGGGCTTTATAACAATTGCAAATTGACTGACTGATGATTTGCAGATATCCCGTTGTCAGAGGGGATTCTGGAGCCCCGTTCACACCCCATGCATCTGAACACCATCGAGTTCCTCTGGGACCCTGTGAAGAAGGCTTCTGCTTTCATCCAGGTACAGATTCAGCGTCTGGAGGAGTGTGTAATACATTTCTCACACACAGGGTTAATCTAGTTACAAAATGACTAGTTTCACCTGATTCTTTTTCCGTTAAGATCTTTTTTACTTTAGTGTATTATGTAAGACAACAGAAAAATGTGAGCTTAGAAAAGAAGAAACCAAGATATTTAGGATAAAAAATGTGTTCTCTTAAATTTAGGCTAGACCTACAGAATAGTAGAGTGTACAGTTTCCTGATTAATCCCGTTCCATTTCATTCCAAAGCCTGCTCACGAACTGACACTCCGTCTGTGTCTTCTCAGGTCAACTGCATCAGCACTGAGTTCACCCCCAGGAAGCACGGTGGGGAGAAGGGAGTGCCGTTTCGTATCCAGGTGGACACTTTCAGCACCAATGAGCACGGGGAGTACATGGAGCATGTCAGTTCTTCCAGCTGCCAGGTTAAAGTCTTCAAGGTATGAAACCTGCCTGCCTGTTGTCATCATGTGTCTTGTACCAAGTTGTGTTCTGCTTTTTTAATAACTGGGCCAGGTAGTGCATCAGAAATATATCTTAAAACAATCTGTAGCCCTTTAAGAGAAAACCACCAACACCTGGCTCATATATGTACATATGACTCTGCAATAATGATATCAGTTGTAAGGTGTGATGGTATGTGGGAGACACAGAAAATAAAATACATGACATGATCAGGGAATAGAGTGGAGCAGTGAAGACGTGTTGTGGAGGCTGACCTGGAAGTTAGCATCACAAAGGCTCTCTCTACAAAAAGCAATGGGATGTTTCCATTGCATTTGGTATAAGGCAGAAAATAAATGTTGTGGCAAACACACACTCATGATATTTAACCCGTTTGGTTCAGCAGGATAATCTCCACATATTAACACCACTTTTTGAAGCGTTAAGCAAACACCATAAGTACAAAATCACATCACATGGCTGCGCAACACCACCGCTAAGCCAATGGCGGCTAAAGTTCGGTGTGATGATGTTTAGTCGTCTATTTAATCACACATAGAATCTTCAAACATTCACAAGCACTGAGGTATTTTATGTTGTAGAACAAAACCTGAGACCCACTTCAGCTTCTATTAAGTGTCACCAGCAAAGCCCCCCCCGCACTTCCTCTTCCATGCTTCACGGGGGGAACCACACATGCAGAAACCATCTGCAACATGTAGTTCATGTAGTTCTCCATGTCCACTTGTTGCTGATGGTTGTGGTAGAGGAGCTGTAGATGTTGCACTAACATCTGTAGCATGGTCAGTAGCAGTAGCACTAGCAGTAGCTACTGACCATGCTACAGCAGTGAGCAGCAAAGGTGGGGCTATGGCTTCATTGTTATCAGGAAATGATCGTATAGGACATACACACGGAGCCGTTTGCCCCCCCCCAGAGCGTTCCGTTTGCAGATCTATCCACCTTGGGACCAGTTATCGTTTGCGGGGTCCGTTTCCGCGGTTCGTTTCCGCGGTTCTGTTACAGCCTCGTGTGAACGAATACGCGCGAGAAAAGTAGCGGATACAACACGTTTCGTTCTTGTGTAAACGCCGCCTAACCCTACCTCTGCACAACACAACTGATGGTCTCAAACACATTCAGAAGGCAAGTCATTCCACACATTGACTCTTGACAAGGCTCATGTGTTAATTGAAAACCATTCCAGGTGACGAGCTCATGAAGCTGACTGAGAGAAGCCAAGAGTGAGGAAAGCTGTCATCAAGGCAAAACCCGGCTACTTTGAAGAATATCAAATATAAATCATATTCTGGATTTTTTAACACTTATTTGTCAACTAGATAATTCCATATGTGTTCTTTCCTAGTTTTGATGTCTTCAGTATTCATCTACAAAGTAGAAAAGAAAAAAAACAAAACTTTTGACTGGTAGTGTATATGATAGGAAGACATACTGCCTTTTATTTTAATGCAGGAGTTGAACACCTGATTTATTAAACAACAATAAAATGTTTACTCTTAATTAATGTAACTGAAACAGCATTTGTAATCTACTATTCTGTGAGGGCCGTTTTAAAGAGGACACATTTCTGATCCTAAATACCTTGGTTTCTTCTACCCTAAGGTCTCATTGTTCATTTGTCTTATATATTACACTTAAATAAAAAACATCTTATTGATATTTATTTTCTCTTATATTTATTTGCATTGCATTTGATATTAAGGTAATCCAAAAGTAACGGAAGGTAATCAGATTACATACTTTTTATAATGTGATATTTTGACTAGTAGCTGTAACCGAATATACTCATAAAGTAACCCAACCAACCCTGTTTGTAATGTATTCATGTAAAACACATACATTAGTATGCTCTCCTCAAAGCAGGCAGACTGAATTGAGAATAACCTCGTGAAACCAACTCATCAGGAACTTGTTCGTTAGTCTTTCCACTTTTCTATCAATCACTAACTCTGGTTTGAGCGTTACAAAGGCAGACTGAATAAGTAACAAATATAAAACATTTCCTGGCATCCTTACTGCTCTCTTAACGCCTGCATTCGTAGTCTATAACATGCACACCCCAAAGATGACTGAAGTGTTTTAGTTGTTGCATATACACACACATTGTGTCGGGTGTTTACACTTCCATCTTTATGTTTCTAAGCCTAAAGGAGCTGATCGCAAGCTGAAGACCGACAGGGAGAAGATTGATAAGAAGGCGCTGCAGGACAGAGAGAAGTACCAACTGTCTCATGAGAGCACTGTGCTCAAAGAGGTGAGCCCCCCCCCCTGTCTCCGGACACATTCCATACCAGAGAGGAGCCTTTGTTTGCTTTCATTGTAGTGCTGCAACTTTATTGATCTGAATTCATGTTATCTAATCTCAGCAGCACCGAAGCCTACAGTCATCTCACACCTCAGTGGCTCTGTCAATCATTGGTTGCATCACTTTAGTGTCTGTGAACAGTGACTCAGCACTTTCTGTGTTAATGTGGTTTGTCATTCATCTCGCAGACAGACAAACCTGATCAGAGCTGAAGCGGGGAAACAGTAATGTGTGTGACTCCAGAGAGGTCCCTGAAGGACAGTGCTGAAACAACCACTTAGATCTATTACTGAACTCATTACAGTGTTCAAATCTAAGTCTTTAAGTTCAGGTCTTTAATACATTTCATTTGGTAAAGGTTACCAGCCATATGATTTTCATTCATTATTATCTATTCTCTCTCTCTCTCTTTTTTACGATTATTCATGCTTTGATAAACAAGCAGCCATTGTTTAGATTTACAATTAACCAAAATATTGCACAACCCAAAAATATTTATTATTATAAATACAGATTGTAAAAGTTGTCAAAATGTTTTTTGCATTTTTTTATTTTTATTGTAAAGCTGGCTTTTTAATATATTTTGGGTGCAGGGTAAGCTGAAAACAAAACACTGACATGTCTTTCATTCATTCATTGAAGATGGTAATGTAAGGACACAAAAGTTGTTGGCTCCACCCACTCACTAGAGAAATACTTTTGTATTTTCATACATTTTGCCCTTTGAACTCAGTCTGCATGTGCTGCTGTGCAGCTACTCTGCTGTGGTTTATTGAAGCTTCTGTGTGTTGGAAATGAAGTAGATGAGAAGAGTTTTGAGCCTAGAACAACACAGACTAAAGGCTTCATAGCTGACGGGGTTCAGTGCTAATCCTTCGTAGGTTTACTGCATGCAACACCTATTACCTTACACAAAGTCATTTGATCCATTGTTTTAATAAAATAGGGATTTCTAAATATTTGGTTTTGGTTTACTCATGCAGTGTTTGTCCTGAGATGTATCTGCTGTGTCTCTCTCAGTGCTCCCCCTGGCCTGACGCTCTGAACCTCAGCATCCACAGCAGCAGCACTCCATCTCCAGTCTACCACAGCTCCCCCACCTCCTGCACCTTCACAGATGGGTGAGTCAGCATTATCGCCCAATGTTACCATGTGGGTGTGCATACAACTAATACATCGAGCTCTGAACTGTACATCTAATATTAAAGGTCCCATGTCATGGCCATTTCTACTGATCCTAATTCCATTGTTGAGGTCTACTAGAATAGATTTACATTGTTCAATGTTCCAAACTCACATTGGTTTCTCATCCAGCATCTCTGTATAGTATGTGTATTCACTCTCTGTCCTACACGGCTTGTTGGAGCTACGCTGTACATGTCCGGCATGCATCGCTGAAAGATTTGGGAAGCTTTGTTTCGTGAAAGGCTGGCAGAGGGTGCGGCCATAGCTCTGGGCGTGGCTACTGGGTATCCCTACGTAGCCATACCCAGGAAGAGAAAGAGAAATGTCCAACGAGGCGTTCTGGGGCAGCACAGACAGGTATTTTCTGTGTTAGAGTTTTACTCCCTACAGGGTGTACTTTGAGGGTGTGTGACTCTGCAGACCGTTTACATGCAGTAAAACCTTCCTAACACACAAGGGGACGGGTAATAACCGGAAAAGCATGACATGGGACCTTTAATAAAGACCAAAATGTAAAAATGTATTATCTACTTTGTGTTTCAGTAGCTTAGTTTGTGGTTTCAGAGATCTAGAGTATGTGGGACTGTCTCTGTAGTGTCATGCTAACATATGGAGCTAACAGCTCCCTCTATGGGTGCTTACCAGAAGCTCCTATCACTGAACTTCTTCACAGTGTGTGCAGAGATAAAAGTAGACACTTAGAAATGGACAGACAGACACTCAGCTGATCACCTTCATCTCTTTTCTTTCCTGTGTGGATGTTTCTGTAGCAACTGTTCTCCAACCCAGCCAGGAGAGCTGCTAATGCCCGCCTGCTCCGATGTAAGTAAGGGAGAGCGGTGCAGTGAAAGTGTTAATGTTGCTCTCTTATCCCTTTTAGGCCATTATTTGGAGACTCATTTCAAGGGCTCTTCTTCTTTTTGACATGTAGCAGCTCCTGCCCTCGTCCTCGCCGCAGGACACGCAGCAGTGGCTGCAGAGACACAGGTTCTCCCCTTTCTGCAGGCTCTTCTGCAGCTTCTCAGGTAACGGCACAACAATCATCCCTGTTTTGAGAAAGCAAGCACACAGCTGAGTGACTCAAACATAAAAAAGTATATGAAAGGAATCCATGAATATTTTGAACAGGTAGGAAGCAGAGTGGATCTTCTGCTGTTGTTGCAGGTGCAGATCTGTTGAGGATGAGCAGGGAGGATCTGGTCCAGATCTGCGGTCCAGCTGATGGGATCCGCCTCTTCAACACCATGAAAGGAAGGTGAGACAATCAAATACATGGAGCTAAATCTGGGCCAACAGTTTCCATCATTAGAAAAAATGTAATGTTTTGAAAATGTACGAAAAATACAAGGATGCATTCAAACAGTCTCTCAATCTGAAAGCATACAATCTGCTGAACTGATCAAGCAGGACTCAAATATCTAAATATATATACAACTGAAATATGAGTAAATATTATTCATTCCCAAAAATTGTTAAACTGAATCTAAATAATTTGAAACCTGAAACACTTTTCAAATACTTAATAATAGTTTTAGTTTGAATGCATCATTGTATTTTCAAAGGTTCAGGATCAAACTTGAATTTTCAAATACATTTTATTTATATAAAATATATGTAGTGGAGTAAAAGTACACTATTTACCTCTGAATCGTAGTGGGGTAGAAGTACAACATATGAAAACATTTGAATACTCAAGTAAAGTGCAAGTCTCTCACAATTGTACTTAAGTACAGTACTTGAGTAAATGCACTTTGGCACTTCACACCACTGCAGGTTAATCGATCAATCAACAACTTTATTAATCCCACAAGGGGCAATCGGTTATGAGCAGCAGCTTAATAACTAATGTTATTAGTAAAACTCAGTGAACATCCTCTTCTGACCCTAAACTCAAATCCAAATGATTGAACACACTGTTATACTGCACCATGCACTGGCAAAGATTAAACCAGTGTTTTTTAATATATTTATTTTAGATTTTCGTGATTTTAAATAAAGTAGTCATATTTTAGCACTGGTCATGTTTCAGAAGTCTTGTTAGTAGTTATCAGCAGTATGTCAATAATGAATACAGTAAGATAACTTTGATCAACAGAAATGTACCTGCATTTAAGTCTGTCAAGTCAATGTTAGTGAGTAGAAAGGAGGGCACACGTGAAGTCAGGCTGTTGTGTGTCTTACCCAGTTCCATACTACAGCTCTGCTCACCTTCCCAGGTGCATTCAGCCCCGTCTCACCATGTATGTGTGTCAGCAGCAGGCCAGACCTGCCGTAAAGCCGGGGGCTGGAGACAGTAAGTGCCATACAGTGTCCTCTGATCTCTATAAATGATGTTGAATATTTACACACGTATTTGAGTATGTGTGTAAAAACATTTTAAAGGACTATCATGGAAGAAGGAGAAGTACAGCGGCCGACAGGTGCAAAGGCGCCACAACGGCCAAACATTACATTAGGACAAACGTGCTACGGTTTCAAAAACAATGCAAATAACCCCCCTACAAATGTGCCAAAACTCATGCAAATGAAGAAACACCTTCACCAACTCCAGGAAACATGCGCAGGGTCTACTAAAAGTGCTGCATAAAGGAAACGCTGCAAACACAAAACGCTGGGAGAAAAGAAAAGCTGCAAGAAGCTCAAACACAGAGAAACTGAAAGTGACGCACCCAGGGGGGGCAGCAGCAGGACACTAAAGAGTGACGCACACAGCTGGGAGACCAGGGGACACTAA
>CALSBZ010018559.1:211640-225705 GCA_943591055.1 Gobionotothen gibberifrons
GTGTGTGTGTGTGTGTGTGTGTGTGTGTGTGTGTGTGTGTGTGTGTGAGAGCGTGTTTCTGTTTCCATGTATGTGCGCAGTGTTAGAAAACAGTCATGATCTAAATCATTGAAAAACAGTCTCTCATTCCTCAGTTTCCTCGTCTCGATTTGACGGATCATGCATTCTGCTCACATTACATTTTTGTCGGATTTCGAATCTTTTGAGGAGCTTCCTGTTTCGTACTTTGACATCGCAGTGCACTCACACCCAAAATAAACTACATCAGTCAAATACAACCCATTATTAAACTATAATGTGAGACTTCTCTTCGCAAAATACGTCGTGTTATTGCCATGGTTATTGCGCAGAAAGAGTTACATCTGCAGTTTCGTCCGGGTTTTATTCAACCACTGTAGTCACCAGAGAGCACAGTGGGGAAATTAGAGCTTTTTCAGAAATCCAAAGGAGCCCCTCATCATGACACAGCAGAAACCCTGAGACAGACAGGCAGGGATTAACGTGCAGTGTGTTGGAGGAGGTGGATGTAAACAGTAGGCTACTGTCACTATTGAATTCATCAGCACTTCAATATACTAAATTAATGATTATACTTCATGGACACAAGGGCCACTTCCTGTGTCTGTCTTTTCTGTAACCTCTTCCTTAAATGCAGAAGAAAAAATAACACCAGGCAGTTAGGGTTGGGTTTTATCTTTTTATTTGATTGGTTATTACAGTGCCGTTTCCAGGTGGGTGATGCATCATCCAGACCTGGGAGGTAACTAAGTACAAGTACTACACTAAAGTACAAATGTTTATGTAATTGTTCTTTACTTGAGTAGTTCCATGGTATGCTACTTTATACTTCTACTCCACTACATCTATAAAGATAAATCATACATTTATTAACAGCTTTAGCTATTTTAACAAAACACATCTCTCAAAATGAAACTAGTGGACTAACTCTTTAAGTCACAAAAGAGACAAGCTATTTAAATATTTTACAAAAAGTCTATCAGAACTTTGTTTGTCTACAGCTGTAAAATGCTACTTGATGCAACAATACTATCTAGAAATGTCAATATATAAATATAATTATATACAGTTGTATACAGCAATTATTCTGCACAATGATTACTTTTACTTTTTAACCTTGAAGTACATTTTGTGGACATTACATATTGGAGATTATGAATGTAGGACTTTTACTTGTAAGTATTTTGACAATAATGTATTGGTACTTTTACTAAAGTAAAGCATCTGAATACGTCTTCCATCGCTGCAGACTGTGAGTCAGTAGGCCTCTCTTGAACTCATCCATAACACACACTCTTTGCCAACTGTGCAACAGGGTCCTTGGTTTTAGGCTCAGAAGCCAAAACAGCATCACAGTCGTCCATTTCCTTTCTGCAGCAGGCTTCTTCTCTTCCTTTTTCTTTCCTAGGGCAGCCGCAGCAGCAGAGGAACGGCCACAGGTTTAAGCGGTTATATTGATGGTTCTGGCTGGAGTGATAGGGCAACAGGAAGAAGGCCTTGTTTTAACGCTATTATAATCATTTGAATTTCAAAATAATTCAAATGTATTCGTAATGAGTTAAATACAGCTGCAGCTATGATGTGCATGTGAAATCTGTGTTATTGTACCACCTCCTGGTCACAGGCTTGTACAGCATACAGCCTCTTATAACACGTATGATAGATCTCTGAATGCATTGAAATATTTTTTGTTCATGATCAATGTTCGTTTATTTTACTTTGACTATTACACTGCATGGTTATTTTCCCCCTGGCTTAATCATTTATTCCGGATGATATACAGTAAGGCAGATCATCAACAAGGACAAACTAGCTTTTTCAGCTTTTTCTTTCTAATTCTATCCTTACATAGTAGACCGTTAAAGTCAGATTAAAACTGTTGCTCCTTGTGGTTTTTTTGTATGTCACGTGAACAATGTAATTTTATATGTGCACTGTATGCATACCCAGGGATAAATCAGTATTGTGCTTAAGCTGATGCATTCAGTTTTTTGTACACTGCCCCAGTTTTAAATAAATGTCTTACCTCCATGTTACAACAGTGTATGTGTCTCTGAACTCAATTTATAAAATACATATTAGAAAAAAATTGAAATAACCTGTTAAGAAAAGCTAATTCATCAAACACTAATGCTTGCCTGAATGCCAATATGACTGCTGGGATACCTGTGCTGTCAAGTTCATACAAGTTACCAAATGATGCATGGGGCTTTAGACATTTCACAAAAACACAAGTTCAGACAAGAGTGGAGTGAGTAACGCACGGATCTGATTAGAGAGTCTGAGGGCAGGGGTCCATGATGGCAGGTCAGGGGAGGGGAGGCTTTCATATGACGTTTGTGCAGATAGCAAGAAGTAGAAAAATCGCCGTCGCCAGTTATGTGCTAATGTAGCGTTAGCTCGTTTTCGTTAAGTGCTGATTCAGACGCTTGGTGTTTGAATTGTGTTTCGTTTAGGTAAAAATTGTTAATATCGTCTGTTTCTTCCCGTTAAGTGGGTATGCATCATTAATAGGTGTTAAATGTTACCAAGCCCTGAGACTCTGTTTCTTACAAGATGCTGCGTCCCGCGGGGGCAATCGGACTCAAGAGGTTAAGACATCAATATGATTATATTTCTTCTTTCTGTTGCAGCATTAATGGTCAAGATGTGTGAAAAGTGAGCCAGCTCTCATGGACCATCAGGAAAAATAAAGGTAAAGAGAAAATGTATGTGATTTTATGTTAAACGAGCCTTCCTATGCAATGTATAGTCCTCTAATGTGATTTGCTCCTTTTCAATTATTTGATTATTTTTGTAGGTTTAGTGATCTACTTTTGTGAAGAAGAAACCAACACCGCCATGGCAGATCGAGGTGATATCAAGGTAAATGACAGTGAAGCAATCAGTATTTTAAAGGAATGTAATTTGCAATACATTTACATGCATGCCATAAAGTTATCAATCTAACAACTTTGTAAAAACTCTAACCTATTAAACAACTTCAAGTTGTTATGTATTACTGCACCTTATGTTTCAACACCTTAATATGGTCAACAAATAAGTGTTCATTAATTTGAGTTGGAAGAATAACAGGACTTTTTTATTTCAGAGTCAGGAGGAGGATCTGCCACCGGACATCAAGGACTGGAGTAAACATCAAGTGAAAGCATGGACTCTCACGTTAGATGATGTTGATGATGGAGTTGCAGAAATCTTGTTTGAGCAGGACATTAATGGACCAAGTCTTTTGCTTTTAGATAGAGAAGACTTAAAGCAAATGGGTGTGACTTTTGGACCTGCAAAACTTTTCATTCATGCCAGAGATGAGTTAGTGAAATTTAAGAAAGAGGAGCCAACAAATGCTACAAATCAGTGTGGAAGACCATGCAAGCCTTATCCATTTTGTAGGCAGCATGATACACATAGATATATCGAGAGCAACATTCTTGATATTCCAGAATCAGGTGCCTTAGACTTAATTGAACCCTGCCACGAGTATAAAGGTTTCACTAAAACAACTGATGAAACTAAAATGAGCAAGTTCACTGCTGAGGTTATCCGCTTTGCAGCTGCCTGCATGAATAGCCGCACAAATGGCACCATACACTTTGGAATAGGTGACGAGCCAGATTTCAGCCATGGACAAGTGTTGGGAGTGGTCGTTAAGGACAAAGAGGCCTATTTAAAGGAACTCAAATCTGCCATTGATGGTTACTTTGAGTATAAACACAAACAATCTGCTCAAAATTGCATCAAACCTCCTCGATTTGTTGAGGTTCTCAACAAGAATATGACATCTTCTGACAAATGTGTCATAGAAGTGGACATAGTTCCTGACTGTATGGTGTGTGAAGAAAGCATCTACCACACGTTCAACATGAACATTAAAAAAGCCAAAAAAAAAGGAAAAGGTAAAGAAACAGACGAAAATGAAACAAAACCATACAAGCAACTCTTTGTCCGAGATGGAGGTAGTAGCAGGAATCTTCTCGCACCAACCACATCCACCAAACTGATGGAAGAGTACAACCAGTTTGTTGACGGTATGGAACAGCGGTCACAACTCCGGAAACAAGCTGAAGAGAAGCACCTCAATGTGATTAAAAGCAGTACCCAAGGCTCCAGACTCAGTCAGATGATAACTGGTGGAACCCACTCTTTAGATAAGTCACACTTTGAGCGTTACGTGATAGTAACTAACAAATCACATTCAATCCAGTTAGAATCTTTAGGATTCCTCGTAGAGCTCAACCCAACAGCTGTTTTGGACTTTGATCCAGAATCAGCTAAACATGGTTTACAGTGTCACTTCGAACAGCAGAGTACAGTAAGTGTCCATTTACCAGCAAAGTATAAAATCACAGAAGGAGTCGAGGACATTGCAAACAAGTTGAAGTTAACTCGAAACACCAGCTGGGTGTTCTGCAATGGAGGTATTGAGGATGAGACACCTTCAGACATAGATGAGTGGTTGATGGAAAAGGGAGCCTCAATTCGAGATGTGATTTCTTTCTTGTGTCGGAAAGATGTGCTTCCAAACAAGAGATTCCTTGTTATCTTTTTACTTTTGTCAACAGTGAGTGAGAGGATGGACCCTCTTGTTGAGACTTTCAGTACATTCTGGCAGGAGCTCAGAGGCACAGAGCAAATCCTTTGTATATGCGACAATGAAAAAGCATTTACCTCCTGGAAGGACCTAATTGATGCTCGGTGCGGGATCAATATCTCTGGGAGATGCATATATGATCTCAGCTTTGCTGAAGTCAATGGCACTATCCTAAGTCTTTTGTCCAAAAACCGTAGGTCCAGTCGTTTCCTACCCTGTGGGGGGGGAAGCAAAGTCTCCTTTGAAAAGAAAGTGGAGCGTAGCCTGAGTTCCTTAGAGGTCCTGTGTGTGAACCAATGTGATGGAGGAAACGAGGAACAAATTGTCACCGAGGAGAACTTCTACAAGGGAGGAAAAGTCTCATGGTGGAACTTCTATTTCTCAGAGCAGCCTGCATCCACACCATTTATCAAACGAGACAAGTTTGACTTCATCATGGACACAGTCATACCAGACTTGTGCTCCCTGAGAAATGCCTGCGTGGTGTTCAACCTTGTGCATGTGCCTGGATGTGGTGGCACAACTTTGGCCATGCACACTTTATGGGCTCTCCGGGACAAATTCCGTTGTGCAGTCCTCAGAGACAGCAATGCTGACTTTGCTGAAGTTGCTGATCAAGTGGTCAATCTTTTAATGTTCAAACATGAGGACAAATCACCACGCATCCCTGTTTTGCTGATGATAGATGACTTTGATGATAAGGAAAAAGTATTTGACCTGCAGCAGCTCATCGAGAAAGAGTGTGCCAAGAAAAGGATTCAGTCAAAGTCTTCACAGGTAATTCTTCTGAACTGTATGAGGTCAGAGTCGTCTGAACAGACTGAACAAACTGAAGAGACAGTATTCATTGGAAACGATCTCTCCGAGAAGGAGCAGGAACTGTTTGAGAAAAAACTTAAAGAAATAGAGAAGACACACAAGAATGCAGACACGTTCTATGGGTTCATGATCTTGAAGAAGAACTTCAAGCCAGAGTATGTTCAAGGAGTGGCCCGCAATACCCTAAAGAGCTTCAACATAAATCAGAAACATGCACAACTCCTGGCTGTTCTAGTTCTGTTGAAGGTATACTGCACCAGATCCTCACTATCTGTCTCCTTGTGTGAGGAGTTTCTTGGTCTTCAACCAAAACCAGTCTGTGGGACCACCAAAGTTGAAGAAGGGTTTGGGACATTTTCCACTTTAATTGACACCTGCTCAGTTGCGGGTAAGGTAGTATTTAAAGCCGTGAAAATGATCCATCCAAGTATCGCTGAGCACTGTTTGCAGGAACTCACAACAACACACAATGTGAGCAAAGCTGATATTACTGACCTCCTGCTGACCACAGAAAAGCTTTATGAGAGCACACAAGGCAAAGACCAACTCCTGCAAGATGTTCACCACATTCTGGTGAAGAGATATCATTCAGTGGAGGAATCTCAGTTCTCTCCACTAATTCAACACATTGCAAGTGAAACCCCAGGACTCGAAGAGATGGTGCTACAAAATGCATCCAAACGGTTTCCAAAAGATGCCGTTGTTTCTCAGTTACTGGCCAGGTACTATTACCTGAAGAAGAAGGACTTCTTAGAGGCAGCAGATTGGGCACGTAGAGCAAGGGAACTCTCCAACGACAGCTCCTATTTTGCTGACACATCAGCACAAGTTATCAAGCATGAGCTGAAAAATGCCATTGCAAACTACAAGGAGGAACCTATCAGTCCTAAGAAATTGGACGAGCTTCTCAAAATGGCCCAGTCAGCAATAGATGCGTTCAAGGATACACAGAGCATTGCAAAGAAGGAGTCATTGCTTCGATTAAAAAACTTGAAAGACAACCGCGCTTTCAACACAGCAGGGTGCCTGGGGGAAATTCAGGTCGGTGTAATTGTCATTGAAGTGCTGGCAAAGACCCCGGTGTTTTCTTACGACAATGTCCGCCATGACATTATGAGCGGGGTTCTCTCTGGAGATGTGAAACTTCAGGATGTAGAGAGAAATGATAAACGGCACCAAAAACACACACACTACTACAGGATTCTCAGGCCGTTTGAGGATTTGCTTTACAGCCTCAGATGTAGGATGAAGGTGAACTTCGACTTCCTTGACAGTTTTTATGTGAACTTGGGCTCCAGATCTGGAATGAAAGACAATCGTGACCAAATAGCCCAAAAGAAGCTTTTCAGATGTTTCAGAGTGTATGCCGATCTCTTCTGCAAGACAGATTCTGCAGATCTTCTGAAGAACCAGGGCATGCTAAACATGCTGAAACTCCACGAGGCAAGACAATACCTGGAGATGCAAAAAGCTGACAGCTACTCTGGGATTCTGACGTGTCTCTCAAACAACATCTCATCTGATACATTGAAAAAGATCGCCAGACAGTATGCGTTCCTTTGTGAACATCCCCATAGGCCGACTGTGAGGGAAAGAATCAACTTCATCTACGTCAATGTTGTGTTGAGTTGTATCAAACTGGAATCAAAATACATCCTGCCATACCAGAAACTATTAGATCTCCTTTACCAAGTCATGCGTGAGCAAATCCCAATAAGTGAGACCTTGTCCCTTTACTTCATTGCCGTTGTGTTGTTGTGGCCACAGCAGTGCAATCTGCAGAATGTTCTACCTAGAAGTCTGGGGATGTGCATCTCACAGATGAGGACCTCCTATCACACGGAGATGAAGGAAGTGTACAATGGAAAGAGGCCCATTGTCCATTTCTTCCTGGGGAGGAAACAGGGCTATGAACGACTTGTACACCTAGGGGAAATCACAAAGTGCATCAAGGCTGGGCAGGAAGAGTTTGCTGTGAAGTGGGAAAATGGCAAAATATGGAAAGAGAAGGAGGTGGAGACGCGCCTTTGCAGGGTCACTGGCGAGGTGAAGAACAACTTGATACTGGCAGATACTTGTATCCCAAACCTGAAGATTGAAGTCACCCCAATGTTTCGAAGTCAGCTTTGTGCTCATGCCGAGGGGTCAACAGTGTCCTTCTTCACTGGTTTCTCAATGAGAGGCCCTGTTGCACTGGACATTAACTAAACTTTGAAAGCAGCCTGTTCCAACATACTGTAGCTTTCAGCTAAACATTGCATCCCTCTGTTCATACACACTGGCTTAAAAGTAAACAGTGATGCAAAATCAACCAATGCACAGCTATGTTCTGTGTTCATCCCAGGCTCTGTACATTACATTTTTCAGTCTGTTGTTTTGTAAAGAAAAGTCATTGTCAAGTATAACCTTAAGATCCAACCTATTGAAAACGTCTTGTGTTAGAATGTGTACTCACGCTCACAGGTCACTGTAAATAATTTTTAACAATGATGAAAATCAAAATTATATGACCTGAAAAGGAATTCAACTATTACTTTTTTGCATGTTCAGCATCAACTAAATACAAATGTTGTGTGGCAGTTTGATAATATTGCTCCATGAAATGAAATGATGTGCTTTATATATTTAAGAACACATTAAAGGTGGGGTAGGTAATTTTGGAGAAACCAGCTCGAGATCACTAGAATTAGAAAATACACGACCGGAGAAAATCTGCCACTTCCTTCAGACTTCCTTCCAGAGCCCCTCCTCCAACACACACAAACGCACATGACCAATGAGGGCACGAGATAAGTTTGTGCACAGATGGAAGGCTGACAGGCAGGTAGGCCATCCAGTTATTTTAGCCGGGCAGGCTAAAATGATTGGTCGTGCTTTTTACAGTACCACGGCTTCCACAGATGACATTTTTTATGTATTTTTTGTCAAAGCACTTAAGATATTCATTGCTATCGGGATGTTAAGAGCATTCCATGGAATATAACACAAAGTGCATCTCGAGCCGGTTTCTCAAACTTACATACCCCACCTTTAAGTTGTGAAATAACTGTAATAATTTGAAATGTTTTGCATCATGTATCTGGGATTCATCATGTTCCATAATGGTCATTTTTCTTTTAAATTGAAACTATTTTGCTTTTGATAGTCTTTGAACAATGTTTGTATCTTTATATAACTAATATTGAAATGTTGATTTTATTTGTTTTTCTATATTCATTATGAATTATTCATCATATATATATCATCAATAATACTTTTTAGCCTTTGAGTTCGTTTACTTTTGTTGAGAGTTTGGTTCAATCACATTTTCTTATACCATTCAATGAAAAACAATGAGCATTCCATTTTTGCAATAACTCTAATAAAGACATGTAAGAAGTTATTTACATTCAAATGCAATGTTTTTATTGGCTATCTAGCCAATGAAAAGAAACATCACTATCCTAAAACTTTGTATCACAAAATCAATGTTTTGTACTATATGTTCTGGGCCTTAGTTATTAATGTAATATACAAATAACTTAAGAAAAACTGGTCTAGAATAAAATTACTTTTTCACATAACTCCAAATACGACATTATTTGGAATGTACACAAATCCTGAAATCAGCCTTTGATTTAAAACTAAACTTTCAGACTAGACTTTGAAAGAAATAGCAGTTTATAGAATTTCTTCATCTCAGTCACTCAGAATGTATAATATAAAAATGAAACATATTTTACACCCCACACAACAATAATACATGGATACCTGTTTGACGTGTTTAAGATAATGTGGATTTAGGGAGGCCAATTATTTGAAAAGATTTTGTTATAACTGAGCAAAACCATAATTGAACAAGCCTCAAATACTCCTGCTCTCTGACGCTTTACCTGGGCGGGGTATACAAAGTGGCTGCAGGCCTTTTCTAGAGCAAGTGAAAAATCAATCGATCAGTAAAATAAACCAAATCCAGAACCACCTCTTTTAAAAGATTGATAAGGCTTGGTAAAAGAAATTGGTTAAAAATTCAAAAAGATATGTTTTATTTAAAGACAAATAGGATGGTTCCAAATTCTGTGAAGTTTGTAATAAATGGATGGAGATAACCTGGAAGCGAGCAGACTTTCTAAGACCCAACTAACATTTCTCCTTTCCTCTTCTTGATGGGAATAGTAGATCCTAATCTATTACATGTTGGTTTTATTGTATCAAATCAGATAGACAAATTGAAGCAGAAGAACACACAGGCACGTAGATTGTACACATGAGAGTATGCAGGTGAATATAGATGTGTATGTGTGTATATGAAGACAGATATACTTGCATGCAGAACACTAGAAGTAAAGATGGCTAAAACCTTTCCTAAGGATTGAGTTAGGGCCAACACGTACTTTTTAATACCTCTTATTGTGCATATTCATATATTAGTTTGTGTCAAAAATACTTTTCAAAATGTTGTCATATTACCTTTACCAACCAAAGATATACAAACTGTATAATGATGAATTATGTATTGGAGGTGAAGTACTTTTGGGATGTTTTACCAGTAACGCACACAGGAGGGCGCAACATCCTCAGAAATGATTAAACCTGTGCTATAATTCCAGTTTGTGGCTGCCTTTAGTTCAACACCACCTATATAGTTATCCGATACAATACAATGAAAAAATACATCTTAAAATGTTATGCCACTGGACAATACTGAAATGAAATTAATTAATGTACACCGTATGTAAATATAAGGCACATATTCAAAAGCAGTTCACAGGGTGCCAATACACTTGAGAAACTCCTCATTCAGGATGCACAATAACTATTGACAGATGTTTGTAAATGAACTTGAGGGTGAAGGAGCGAGGCGAAAGAGTAACAGGATCGACAAACAGAGGAAGTCCCGCCTCCCTGGATGACGGACAGTGTGACTTGTCTGAGGTTTGAATGGACAACAGGGCAGTTTCTCACTCAGCCGTCTCTATTGAACACATACTTACATCCACCAGCTCCTGGGGGTGGTGGGGGGGTGCAGATACCGTGTCAGTGTGTGGTTCAGGATGATGAGCGAGGTGCGGAGCCCCTTACTGAATATGTATGCTGCTTTCTGGCCTTTCTGAGCTCAGGTTCCCCGCCTCAGGAGACCGGCAGAGTCTGTGTCACGCTGTGTCAGAGCAGCAGATGGCTCAACAAGTGACACACATCTGTAAGGGATTGGATGTCTGCATTTGAGGAGAAAGCTTTTTGACACTAAAAGAACTTCAAGCATCTGTTCAGTTTGAATAGCTTTAGTCACAGTTTGGTAGGTTCACAAAATAACAACAACAAGCTAATTTGGTCTTTAGTATGCGGCGTCAGTCAGGATCAGGATGGATTGAGTCACATGTGAGGTATATGTGGCTCTGCAACACATGGCTGAAAGCTATCTTCAAAGGGTCTTCTTTTAGGGGTCAAAGGTCATTCTGGTGATAAGTGTGTCCTTCCTATATATTGGCTGCATTTCACTTTGGTTAAATGGATTCCTTGCGTCCCTCACTTGCGTTGTTTACCTGTGACTAGTCCCTCCCACCAGGGAAGCATGGAGAGACGCAAGGAAACCACGAGAAGCCGGGAAATTAGTTTTAAGAGCAATGGGACGTCCTTTCCTCCGGAGCGTCACGTGAAGCGACGTCCGTTTGTGATGACGCCGCACAGCTGATCGTCTGACAGCAGCCAGCTCTGTCCCCGTTATTTTCACAAACACCCCCGCCTCTGTTCGTACACACTAGGGCTGCTTCTCAGGGCATGCTCCCCCAGGAAGATTTTTTTTTTAATATTGAAGTTAAAAGCATCAATCTGGTGCATTTTGAGAGCAACATTAACCCTACCTTAATGATACCTTAAAGCGGACAAAAGGCACTGGAGAACACTTATTCATTAACACCCTTTAATGAAGCAAACTAATGCCTTAACTCACTCAAATACAGTCGTTTACTTATTTCGGTGAAACGAATGTGCGTAGAGTTTTAAAGGATGCGGATAGTCTCACCTTGATTCTGGCGCATTGCTTATCGTTTTATAGATCTATTCTCATCCACCATCTTTGTTTGTGATGTAAAGAGTGTAAGTGTCACGTTTCTGAATCGGACACTCTGAGTGGATGCAGTCACAGCCAATCGGAGTCTGATTCAGAGGGTTGCCTGTCAGTTCCGTTGTTATGGTTCCGTTGTTATGTGTACTGAAACGAGAGCCGGTATAATTCCACACGCGAAAACAAAATACAAATTGGAATTTTACGTTATTTTAGTGTCTTAAAAGTAGACTGAGGTATGAAGGGTTAACGTTACATGTTAGGATCATTTGTAGTCATGTTCTGTATACATACTAACATATAAGGGTATACTTAGTGTGGTTACTCCATGTTTACTAGCTATAACATTAACGTTACATCACTCTTTTTCACTTCTTGCTCAGTCAGCCAGAGTGCAGATATCACCATTAGATTCACAAACCTGAAACATCAATGTCTTCACTGCTGGTGATGACATTGTTGTCAGCTGCTGATACTGCTGCTGCTGCAGCTTGTGGCGCCTGCTTAAAACTCGTCAGGAACTAGGAAGGATCACTTCTTCTTCAGGGCAGGGAAGGCTACGCAGTACGCAGGCTACTGTCCCGCAGCGGCTGCCTCTCTGGTGGACTCCGGTACTGCACATTACTCCCGAGTCGTTTAAAGTGAAACATCCGGGGCTTTTCAGAAAACATCCGGGGCTTGAGCCCAAGTAGCCACCCCCTAGCGCCGCCACTGGTTTAGTCCCTCCCACCAGGGAAGCATGGAGGGATGCAAGGAAACCACGAGAAGCAGGGAAATGAGTTTTAAGAGCCATGGGACGTCCTTTCCTCCGTAGCGTCACGTGAAGCGACGTCCGTTTGTGATGCACAGCTGATCGCACAGTTGATCGTCTGACAGCAGCCAGCTATGTCCCCGTTATTTCCACACACACACCCGCCTCTGTTAGTACACATTTACTGACACAAACATGTGTATCATCTGTTGTAGACCCAAATACATTAAATAAAATAAGAACTCATTCTCAAAAAAGATAAACGCCATTCTTAAAATGTATAAACGAACAATAGTTTGATTAATATTGATTAGAGTGCACAAAATAAATAAAATAATTGAGAGAAGAAAAAGAGATATGTTATCTATCAAAACCCAGTTAGATTAACATTAATTGGATTGCACACTTTTGAGATGTAGCCAATTAACATTTTAAATAGTACTTAATGACTGACTGAATGGAAATGACAATAAATGAAAATGTAAAACAAAAAAAGCGATCATGAAAATGTTTCCAATAAATGAAGAAAATGATTTTTGACCACTTTATTGAAACAAAACACAGTATAGACTGAGGAGTGACTCTCGTGAGTTTCATGTATTTTCTTCACTCCGCTGTTAAACTGCTCTCATGTCAAGAAGCATCAGATCAGTGCATGCGCTGCATCGTCCAATCAGTGAGCGATACACAGTAAGGGGGCGGGGCGAGTGGCTGAGGATTTCATTGGAGGATGGTCTGGTGGTTCCTCGATTATAGCTCCTCCATTATCGCTCCTCGCTCCTCGATCGTCGGTCCTCCGGCAGAAATAAGGCCACTGGGACGCTACTCAAGATGGCGCATTCTCTGCAGAATTGTTCTTTCACTTTTTATGCTTTAAGTACATTTTATGTTGATAATACTTAGTAGTTTTACTTTAGAATTTAGGAGCTCTACTTGTTATGGAGTATATTGACATTACTATTAAGTATTGCTTTATAAAGTAAAGTATTTAATTCTGTTAAGGATCTGAGTACTTCTTCCACCTCTGATCATAATCAAGTCATTTTTACCTTTGGTACTTACTTTTAAAGTAAATTGTTGAATACAAGGCTTTTACTTGTACTGAGAGGCACCGCTCTGACAGCTCTGACAGCTCTGTCTACTGGGAAACGCGCTAAAAGTCCTTCTGGAGGTAAGCAACACTACACAATTTCACCAAGTCTGAGGGTAAAAGCTTTCTCGAAGGTTCGTTTTGCTTTCTTACAACGTTATGTTAATGTTAACGTAACCTTACGTTTGCCAGGAGGCTAGCTGTCTTAGCTAACAACAGTTAGCAGCTAACGTTTTCTGCCGTTTGTGTTTCCCCTGAAAAACGTGATGTAGTTATTTAAAGTGGACCTATCATGCTATATTTGAATAATATAGTGTAGGACCATACCTATATAAGGCATATTTATACTTTTTATTTTTCAAAATACCAAACAGATCATGCATTCCTCATTTCGCTCAATTTAACACTGTCTTTTCATGGGCTGATTCTGTGAGAACAGCACCATCTACAGGCCTGGCATATGTACTACAGCGTCTCCAGCGCTTTCGAACGGCAATTTCCGTGGCTGTCTCCTCCTGATTGGTGGAGTTGGCGCAATAGCCGTAGCGCCACTTCTGTGACTCTTGAGGCAAGAGTAAACCCTCTCCTAAAGAAACCCACTCTCAACCCGTCTGATGTTATAAACTACAGGCCTGTCCCTCTCCTCCCGTTCCTGTCTAAATCACTTGAACGCGCTGTCTTTAAACAACTCTCCTGTTATCTCCATCAGAACAACCTTCTGGATCCGCACCAGTCTGGTTTCAAGGCAGGTCACTC
>CALSBZ010018559.1:235705-246156 GCA_943591055.1 Gobionotothen gibberifrons
AAGTCATCACATAACGGCATTGTAATACACGGTTCGGCTGCATTACATATTACATATCTGCCGTAGTTCTTTATTTATAGAGCCCTGATGAGAA
The DNA here is from genome assembly GCA_943591055.1 of Gobionotothen gibberifrons. Taxonomy (NCBI): domain Eukaryota; kingdom Metazoa; phylum Chordata; class Actinopteri; order Perciformes; family Nototheniidae; genus Gobionotothen; species Gobionotothen gibberifrons. Next base: position 235,800 of record CALSBZ010018559.1, read on the forward strand.
GACCTTTGGAAAAACTGGAAGCAATGCCGCCGAAACTGAATACTTGACGTGGATAATAAATATATCAACAATTAAACAACATCTTCAATTTCTCTTCACACAATACGTCTCCTTGCAGTATCAACACTAATTCGGCTGACTTTTACATTTGATCTAATTCGTAGATAGGTTATATTTACACCATAACGGTGCACAGCTGATATAAAAGGACTTGTGGTTTTTAAAGATATTACTGAATTTCTTTGAATATAAGAATGTAAATACTGAGTCTGAAATAATATAGCAATATGCTGTAAAATTATGTGAAAACATGAATAAAACTACACTCAGATGTTGTACATACATAAGTGTCCTACACTAATAATACATACAGTTATACAGTTATTATGGCTGTGTGTACCTTGTGTGCACCGCCTAGTGGTTAAAGCACGTTATTGAATTATTGTTTTTATGTGTTATATTTGATGAAAAAAATATTAAGAGTACATACTTTCATAGGGGGAAAGTAGAAGGTCAATGATAGAAATATAGAATATAAAAAATCAAGAAGATACTATAAGTGATCTCTACAATAAAACAGTTTAGTGCAGGATGTACAAAGATATTAATAGGAGGAGGTACAAAACAGAAAAACGAATGAACCTTTATTTAAACATTACATAATACTTTAGATTAAGGTCTTCTTTTAAATAAGAAAACAACTTTGGGGATATCTATCTACAGATAAATATTAAGCCTGACAAAGTACTTAACGTCTAATATATTGCTTTCCTGCAATGTTAACTATGTTGAAGCACTTATTTTAACTGATATTATACATATGAATTATACTCTTATGTATGTAGATAGTATAAGAAATGTGCAGAATATGACAGTTTAATGGTGGAGGTATACACACATAACCTGTTGAGGAACCTGTGACCCAAGATTTTCATTCATTGCATAACTACACCGTAGTAGAAAATGTTGAAATCTTGAAAGGGATGTGCAAAATAGCCATAATTAACCGTCTTTAATGAACCATTAGTAGAGAGTAACGAGTAATGAATATACTTTATTACTCATTTCCATTCATTTCAATTGCAGATAAATGTTTAGTCTTCTCAAGCACCAACTATCAAATATCTCTCCTGATTGTTGGCACTTGACAATCACCTTCCCTGAATTTTACTCCGGTGTAACTAAAGTCTGATTTAAGGGTTGTTTATATTTCACATCATTAATCAGAATCTGCAAAGTAACTCAAATACATTTAGTGGAGTAAAAATACCAGGTTAACCTCTGAATTGTAGTGGAGTAGAATTACAAAGTAACAATGAGCTGTCATGTGGGTATATATTAATGCTGCGTATTATGGACACGAGCGATTTTCACCCATTTATGAATTATATGTTTTACATTTGATAACACCAATGTGTTTAATACTGGCAACTTCTAATTGTGGGGAAAACGAAAACGTTCAGTAGATATGTCCCATAGAACATTTTGCGAAACACAATAGCCAGCATGTGTAGTTCTGCGGGGGGGGCGTTCGATTCCAGTTTTGGATAGTCTGGCGTGGTTTCGTTCCATTTCAAACAGCTGTTTAACGCTCGGTGTAACCTTGGCGCACTGCCACTCCAACATCCAATCACAGAGGTTGAAGATTAATCACGGGGACTGTAGTCCTAAACGATAGCTGGGGATTATGGGTAGTGTAGTGTCTTCGGCCATCCTAAACTCGAAAATGCTCGAAATGTCCCTTACAGGCCTACGTCTGTTTCCGGTAATTTTTATTTTGAAATTCAGTTCCTGACGGACGGCAAAAAACCCAGAGATTATGGAAATAAACCAATAAATAAAAACAAGGATAATTGTGTGTTATTGGTGAGTAAATAACAGTGTGTTATTTTGAAAAGAATAACAAATTAGAAGGAAAAAAAGATTTTAAAAATACAGATTTCAGTATCCTGAGGCTCTGAGCCCCATTTATCTTCCTCACAGACGGCAACAAAAGTCCGAAATTATACGATTTTAAATAAAAGCAATAATTGTGGCTTGATATTGAGTAAGAACATGTTTTTATGAACCACACAGCTTCCGGTCTTCCATGACCCGACCGGAGAAAAAGACGTGTTGCAGGCACGAAACACATTACCAGTAGAAATACATTGCTTTTAAAGTCGTTCTGTGTGACACGAAAAAAAAAGGGGATAATCGTGTTGGTGACCACGAATCAATAGATTAAATGTCGTGACTATAACACGAAATGCCGTGAGACTGGGTTGCGTGCACGACCTGTTTTTTGTTGCGTTTCCACTTGGCGTAGTACCGGCTAGCGGGTACTATTTCACAGTATTTCTAGCCCCATAAAATCGAGGTTCTTAGCGGGCCAACAACCAGGCTGAGTCGGGCTGAGTATGCTAAACTAGAGAGAGAGAATCGCTGGCATGGGGGCTACAACTACAACAAAATGAACATATTTGACCGTGATTTAATTGTAATACATGTTTCAAAATGATGCCGAAGTAACAACTTACTGATACCGGTAAGTAAAAACCATGAATTAATGCTTTGACAAGTCTGCAGACAGACGGCAGGCGAAAAACCTTTTAAAATGCGTGTTGTCTAATGGAGATCGGCTAAGCTAACGCAGTATATGCTCCGACCGTCCACACCAGGGCCACCCCTGGCCAACTTGGGGCCCCAAGCGACATTGTGAGATGAGCCCCCCCCCCCCCCCAACCGACAGGAGTGAAACTTTTTTTTTTGGAAACAAAGTAGGCTACTTTGCAAATATAATTCCTGTTTATTATTATTATCAACACACTTACTTTTTTCTACAGTGAGGTAAATGGTAAATGTGCATGTATGTCGTTCAGTATGCGTTTACAGGTGAATACGTCTGCATTTCCTGCCAAATACTAACCTCAGAAAGATTAAAATATAATTAATGCAAATAAACTACTTCTACTAATAATCATAATCAATTCAATAATATAAATACTATATTATAATATAGTTGTAATATAGTCAAGAAAAAACATGCTTATGACATGCTCAAAAACTGATATTTCTCAAATCTGTATTCAAATGTAGTTCCCTCTGTCAGCAATGTATCAACAACTACACACACATTTCTATCAGTATTTCTCTGTGTTGTGGTTGACATGATGATGACTGTTAGGAGTTTAGGGGAGAGGCTGAGCATCACCATGAAATGTGCAAATTGACATGAATAAAAGGGGAAAAAATGCTCCATGTTTGTTAGGCTGTAAACTTTAACTGTTATGTAAGCCAACTAGACAGACAGTTTATCACTCTTCCTCCTGTACATTAGCAGATCAAAGGCATAACATACTTGAATGAATGGTAAATAAAGAATGCTGGAAATAACTGCATCTCCATTAGCCTATATGATATGCAGAGACTGCCTTCTTCATGTCGTGAATTGCAGCTGATGTTTTAATATGGCAATTGGCAATTTGACTTATACAACATTCGCAAGTTGTACATTTGACTCATACAATAACCCACCTTTGAGTGATGCTCTAGTTTCTTCATGTTTTGTTTTTGTTTCCCTCTTGCTTGCGCCGGACTGAAACTGTCTTTTCACCGACATCTCTTCACCTGCACTAGTGGCCGTATCAAAGCTGTGATTGATCAGATGTCGATTCATTGCAACGGTGTCGGGTTACAGACGTGCTCCCCTTGTCACCTCGGCTCTCACTCTCGCGTGTCAGCGGGGGGTGCACGGAAAACTGTGCGGAGAACTGCGCACAGCAGCTGAGGCCCTCTGGGCGGGGCCCTCTGGGCGGGGCCCCCTGCGCAAGGCGGGGCCCCATGCAGCCTGCATGATTGGCCTGTAGGGAGGGGCGGCCCTGGTCCACACTCACAACAACGGCCTATACAGACGAATAAACCAGCGAAAATAATGTTGCAATACTTTATCTTAATTTGATGTGCCTGGATATTAAAGTTAAAATACAATTAGAATCAGAAGGGCATCTGTTACACCCCTCTCTAGGGGTAGAGAGAAACAACATACACCAGTGTAGAATTGGCATAATTATTGATATATAATAGTGGAACAAAATAATAAGGGCATACAGCCTGGCACAAACAAAGGGCCAAAATACCGGTTGACAACAACCAACAGAAAGAGACTCCAAAAGGGAGTTTGACAGATTATACACAGTAATAACAATAATACTCAAAAGGGAAACAAAAACCTCACTTAAACGTGGTACATGTAACTGAAAAAGCTGTAACACAACACAGCTGCTGCTGATCGACAGGCGCTAACCGCCAAGCTACCCTGGATCCTATTTACACAGCACTGTCCTCTAGCGAAAGAGCAGCAACCGCTTCCTGAGCTCTCCCATAAAGTTTGCACTGGACTAACAGAGCCCAGGCCTCAGCCGGCCACCGTAGTGCCGCTGCAATACGCTCAAAAGCACCAAAGTACGCATCCACCTCAGTCTCACGGAAAAGTGGCACTAGCGGAATATTTTTGACTACGTTGAAGGCAGGGGGATGAGAAGGAAGTGGGAAGCAGTGGCATTGCCAAAAGCACCGGATGCGCGCAGCTGGGAGTATAGCTCCAGCTGACGTATCCGGATCCGGACTTCCTTATCTGCCTCGATTTCCAGCCTTTTTATTTCCAACTGGAACTGATACTGCTTGTCTTGCTCCCTGTCCTTTGCCTCTAACTGGAGGCGTGCGAGACGGACCTCAGGATCACTCCCTTCCTCAGAGACCGAACTGCCCACCGCCCTCACTGTCACCACCTTCTCCTTTAGCAAACGAAAACTCCGTCTCATGCCTCTGACTTAACATCTCTTCAGATAGGACATTGGACACAGTGAGCTCAGCTGGTGCAGCCAGTATAAGTAACCCCCTCTTCACCAACTCATCCACTACCAAAGCCTTCAAATTGCCTACTTACCGCGAGACTGCGCAATCTCATTCAAATCGTCCTTACGACACCGGTCCAGCTGCTCGTAGGACGGACAGACTAAGAAAGACTCAAAATCGAAAAGTGCCATATTCAGAGGAACTGCTTACAAACCCTACTAAATTACTTCCAGCTATAAAAAAACACCTATAACCCCAGGGATTATGTTATTTATCCCGGACGAGCCCCCACGTATGTTACACCCCTCTCTAGGGGTAGAGAGAAACAACATACACCAGTGTAGAATTGGTATACTGTAATTATAGGGATTTATTTATATATAATAGTGGAACAAAATAATAAGGGCATACAGCCTGGCACAAACAAAGGGCCAAAATACCGGTTGACAACAACCAACAGAAAGAGACTCCAAAAGGGAGTTTGACAGATTATACACAGTAATAACAATACACAAAAGAGAAACAAAAACCTCACTTAAACGTGGTACAAAAAAAAGCTGTAACACAACACAGCTGCTGCTGATCGACAGGCGCTAACCGCTAAGCTACCCTGGATCCTATTTACACAAACATACTACGCTAAACACAGAACACTACTTCAACACGCTGCTAAACAGTATAACTTAACACAGAGGAGTCACTAAACTATCAAGCAAAACGAGTAAGTACACCAAGAGGCTAGAGGCGTCTGTCCCACATCACAGAGCCTCCCGAATGATCTCAGTCCACGGCCTTTGTACTCCTCCCCCGGAAGATGCACCGGATGTAGGCAGGGATTGGAGGATGTCAATCCAATCACCTCTTCGGATACGAGGGCGGGACAGCCAATGACATCGAGGGAACCTTACAGCTCATTTGCATACACACACACACACACACACACACACACACACACACACACACACACACACACACACAACAGTTGAAAACACTCACAGACAGATTACCGAGCAGAATAGAAGGTGGAGACCGTAACAGCATCTTATTATTGCTCTTATAAAAATACTTCGCATGTCTAACCCTATTATAGGTTTAGTGTTATATTGTGAGTCGACTATGAATACATATTCCAATCTATCGTTGTGCATATTAAAGCTGTAATGGCAACTTTAATGTTCCAATGTTCGTTTATTGCCATTACTTGACAGGAGATGGAGTGATCCAGACGCAGAAACAAACAGATGATTTCCGGTCCTTTGGTGCAGTTTAGAATTATGTTTATTGAGCGTTTACATTACCAGGGTTTAATTATTCAGTTAATGGTTGTGGTATGAGCATCTGCCGGGCTGGTGGAATCGGTGTGCTCTTCCTCCTGTGTCCTGGTCCTCTCCTGTCACCTATGACCCCTTTTACACCCAGTGCAGCTAACCCCCGCCACCAAGTGTCCAAAATAATATTGCAGTATAAATATAAATAAAGTAAACTGACACGCCAACTACACCCATAAAATGGCTCCGACACACCGGCCCCTAATTGGCTTTAGTGTGAAACAAAAACAATTACCAATAAATAATAAAAGGAGCTATGTAAAAGGAAAATGGTGTGTCCTATTTGTTGGCATTTAATCGTTAGTGATTATTCCGTTTTTTTTCTTCTCCCTTATTTTAAGGGTCACCAGTCTTGCAAGTTAAGATAAATAATGTGAGATTAACAATAATAATCATTTGTCCTGCGGCTCCATGCATCTATTGGTATCCGTTTATTTCCTTACAGAATTATATAAAGCAGACTTGTGGACTGGTGTCCCATGACTTGGTACTCGAGTCAGACTGTTTAACAGTTTAGACTTAAAATAAAAAAATAACGTTAACTCTTTTCATCCTAGCAAGTCACTCCTAATTCCCCCTGCATTATTATTGTATCTATTTGCAACATGATGCCACAAAATGACTGTCTTACAAAAAGCACAGGGGAGATTTACTGATAAGATAAGATAAGAGTTTATTTATCCCGAATGAAATTGTTGTGCCAGAGTAACAAAATACAATAAACACAATAAACACAGCAGCACAACAGCAAAACTGTACACTAAAAGTGCAGCAAACTTTGCATAACCAGTGTGTGATTCACCAAGTTCTACTAATATAAGCAGTCTGGCCTATAACTCTTTCTAAAGCAACTGTGTCAAGTAGCACGAGGTAACCAACATTTAAAATGCAAGCAGTTATGTTTTTGACAGAAAGTCAAAAAAAAAGTCAATAGAATATTTTCATTTGTCATGTATTACTATCATTATGTTAAGAAGATTGGATTACTGTTAAGAGTGATAACATATGCTGGCCATAAGATCATAATTTGTTTATCAATGACTTGCATAGTGTTACCTTGAATCCTTGAAGAAAATGTGTTCCTGGCATTCCTCAACAGTGTACAAAGAATCCAAAATGGAGGACAATCTTACAATTAAAAGTAAACGGGGAGGGCATTGGCTAACAACAGGGAAACTATGTTAAAGGTCTCCTAATATTACATTTTTCATCAATATATTACAGGTCTCAGATATATACATTCATGTCTCTGCAGTGTTTGGCTGAAACACTAAACAGATCATTGCAGCATCCCATAATCCCCTCTGTTTCAGCCCTGTTCCAAAAGTGCTGATTCTCTGTCTGTAGCTTTAAATGCTAATGAGCTACTGCTGGCCACGCCCCTTTGAGAGATGATTGGTTTAAAAAAACACAATGGTGCTGGGGGGTTACCTTGGTTGGTGATTGGCTAATGGTTACACAACCCAAAAAACCATTGTGACATCACAAAGTGGGCAACATCTGATCAGCTCATTTTCAGACAGGTTTTATTTAAATGGATCAGGACAAAAAGAGAGAGAATATTTTTTCCTGAAACACTGCGAGTCTCTTAACACACTGGTGACACATATTTATATAATATAAATGAAAAAGTGGATTTTGCATAATAAGTGACCTTTAAAACATCCATTTACAAACTTTCACACACGTCATTCAGTATGTTTCAAGTCTTATTTAGCCAATGAGTAGCACAGACAACTAGCATGACTGCGTTAACATGAGTCAGAAGATCAGAGAGCTTAGAGAAGACAGGGATGAGCAGCGATCATTTTTAGATGTAGGCTGAAAAATGCCAATGATTTACAATAATACAAGATGACAGAATATCAGAGAGAAAAGTAGTTGTTTCTCCCACGTGCTGGCATTCTGTCCAGGATACATGCGGCACTTGTTCCTTCTAACAACGACACAGTGCTTTACCATTTTACACAGACCTGCTGTGTGCGCAGAAAGGAGGAACTTTATTTGGCAAGTAGACTATTGTGCATTGTATGGAAGGAAATAATCTGTGTTTTGTCTGGGCTGATGTTTTTTGCTGCATCAGCAGTGGCGGAGCCAGGACATTTTCAGTGGGGTGGCCAGGATGGAACCAGTGCTCATTTTGGGGTGGCATTGAAATCACTATTATATGAACATAAAAATACATCTCACTAGAAAATAAGGGGTTATTTAAGGCACCTCCAACACACCTCTACATTATTTGGGATTAAGCTAGTGGTGGAATAGATCAAATAATATTCAGTATATCTAACTATTTTTTTCGTATTCCCACAGGCAAAGTATCAACGAAGCTTACATTATACAAATGTAGTGCAATATACAGACTGTTTAGCTTATGGTGATCAGCAGCCCTATGAGCTCATTCTCTCAGTGTATCATCAGGAATACAGAGACACACACACATCATTTAAATAAGAGTTTTTAAATGCAATGATAGGTTAAGAATAAACATCTTAAAAGTAAATAACAATACACAATAGCCCATAACCCTGTAAGGCCCCCGGTTGTAATTTTACAACATTACTTTAGCTATCCTAAAAAAGTCAGTAAATGTTTTGTTTTTTTAAAAGACTACATTTACATAGTCAAAAGGTCCTTTTGTTCAGCCTCACAATGCTATTGGGTAGCACATATGTGTATAGGTCCTGCCCTCTGGCCATACACTCACACAACAAGGGGCACTGCCAGGGATTTTGGGCCCCATGAAAATCACATTGGGCCCCACCACCAGGCCCAGGCCACGCCAACCAAGCACAATTTCTGTAACCACACCTCCAGAACCCAACCGACTCATTTTTTACATTACATTCTACTTGTTAGACGCTTTTATCCAAAGCGACTAACATACTCAATACTGTGGGCAATCCCCACAGGAGCAATTCTGGGGTGAAGTGTCTCAGGGACACAACGACATGCTGACTGCAGTGGGGTTTGAACCTGCTGTGACCCCCTGATCCCAACACCAAGGCTCTATCCACTGCGCCACACGCCTCATTTATGCTTTAAATAACTCCTACTACCTGTACAGGCTTGCATCTATCTTGTAGTCCAATACTAACCGCACACTATTTACTGACACTGAGCTGTGAAAATATAACACTTATGGGGGGACAGGGCTGCTGAGTCTAGAGATGGATCTGTTGGTCCTGGCACCAGGGGGAGGGACAACTGATTTAGTAAGAATAGCTGCTAAAAATGTACCTGCATTTGTTAAATGTCAGCTAAACGAGTAGCGAAATTAAAAACCTCTGCATTTTCTGTATAGATATTAACAGTACTTAATGTCAGCTTAGTAAAAAAAACATAACAATTATTATTTACAATGGACTACGCTTAGCTAACAGACACATTTCCACCACTCATAGACCACACCCACCTTTTCTTTGAAAAACTGGGTGACATACTGTCGCCCTTTAGTCCCTCTCTCTTGTCTTTCTCTCCTTTCTTTTCTCTTTTGAAAGCCTGACTTTTTAGTCGTTGAGACATGGCACACACGTAAGTACTAGCCTCCCTGCTCCTAACATGCTCTCACTCTCTGCTAGAAAGTGCCTGCGGTGCTGCATGGCGTTTGGAGGGAGGACCAAACCATTACATGTAAATAGAAGGGGGTGTACAGAGGCTTTGGATAATTAACTTTTGGAAGAAAATAACTTAAATGAATTGTAAGTTTAGTGATTACATTATCGATATAACGTCCTATTAATGTTAATTATTGATGAATGATGAAAGGTTACTTAAACATTTTTTTCTTAATGTTCTAAAATTGTTTGGTCAGCTTTCTGTCCCCAGAGTCAGAACTAAACATGGAGAAGCAGCGTTCAGTTATTATGCTCCAAATATCTGGAACAAACTCCCAGAAACCTGCAGGTCCGCTGCAACTCTTACTACTTTTAAATCCAGGCTGAAGACTTTTCTTTTTGTCGCTGCTTTTAATTGAACTTTTCATATCTTATACTGCACTGTAACTTTTATCCATGTATTTTTTCTTTTAATGTTTATTTTATTAGCTTTTCTTTTTAATGATTTTAAATGCCATTTTCTTAATGTCTTTCATTTTTTGTAAAGCACTTTGAATTGCCTTGTGTTGAAAAGTGCTATATAAATAAACTTGCCTTGCCTTGCCTTGCCTTGCCTTGCCTTGCCTTGCCTTGCCT
>CALSBZ010018559.1:246401-261424 GCA_943591055.1 Gobionotothen gibberifrons
GGGTGGCCAATAGGGTGGCCAGGATTCAGCCACCCCCCAGCTCCGCCACTGTGCATCAGACCCCCTTTCCTGCCTCCAGCCCTGGGGAAAAGAAGGGTGAATATATGATACGTGTGGGATGGGGAGGCCTTGTGTTAACTCAAGTCACCAGCTGGGACCCTTGCAGCAGTGAAAGGTAACTGACCCCACAGCCTTATGTGTTGTGGTTGGTTTCTTTAAAATGCGTTATGGCACCAACATTCTTTTTATTCCATTGATTGATGGTGTAATGAAGATGATATCAGTGCTGAACTCTTTAAGGGATCCTAGGCCTATATAATTAATAATTGGTCTTTACTCCTTAACATATTCTTTGCTAGAAAAACAGAACAATCTTCATTTTTTGAATGCAAGAAGCTTTATTTCATTTTTGAAAAAGCTTTATTGTGATGGTATCATTCTCAGAAGAAATGCTTCAACAATCAGAAAGAATACTGTCACACTGTTCATTTCAAATCAGAGGTGCAGCAGTGAGGGAGATGAGTGGGCGTACATTCTTTGTCCCACTAACGACAGGAAAAGAAAAAGTAAAAAAAAATGAATTAGAAGCTCAAAACGTTGTTGACCAGGGGCTAAGGCGAGGTCACTCACTGCACCGACTCTCACTCACATACGCCTTTTATCAGAAGATTCCTCTGACTTCAATCAAACGATGGCATTCCTCAACGGCCTACTCATGACCAAGCTCTCCCAGCGTCTGACCTCCAGTCAGGCTGCCAATAGAGGATAACCTAGGAGAGGTCATGATCCGGGGTAGGGACAGACCCTGGACTCTTACGCCCCCATTGAAGTCCACAATGCTGGCCTTCATCACAGACATCCCCTAGGCTCAGTGCGGGATGATCATAATTCTTGCTCTTCCAGAGTTTAGCAGGGCACGCTCTGCCCCTGGCGAGCAGCAGGACGGGCCTCAGCTCTGGAGGTATCCGTGACTCAGACACGGGTCACGGCCCTGTGATCTCAGCAGGCACAGAGCTCCACGCAGGAAGCCTTTGATGAGAAACCGAGCCAAGCCTGGGGAGAAAGGCTCCACAACCTCAGCCTGCGAATCGCTTTATTATGATGACCTGACCCCAAAGGTCAAAGAGCAAAATGTGACACACTCCGATACCTCTTCAAATGTGCTCAAATACCTTTTGGGGTACATTTCAAATGTAATTCTGGCACACATTGGTATAGTTTCAATAAAGCAAATTAGATGTAGCAACATTGAAGTATCAGATAATCATATTAGTTGATACACCAGTGGCCTTAGTGGTGATGGTGAAACATCTATTATCAGGTTGGCACAGTGATTTATTGACCATCCTAGAAAAACACTCACTCATACAGTGTGTGAAAAAGTTTTTAGAGAGTACTTGTCCATGGACAAGTGACTTTGGCAATTTACTTGTCCGAATACATTTTTCACTTGTCCAGAATGGACAAAAATTGGGGCCACTGGAATCTTCTTCTTCGCCATCGTATTTTCCCACGTTTTTTACGACACCGCTAACGTAAGTGAGCGGTAAGATTTTACTGCATCACACATAGGGTTGGGTATCGTTTGGATTTTGACGATTCCGGTTCTGCTTTTCGATTACGGTTATTTTCGGTTCTCGATTCCGGTTCTTTGAGAGGGTAAAAATAAGTCCCATGACAAACTGGGAGAAAAATATATTCATGAAAACATTAAGTAAAATCTGTATTGCTATTTACATTCATACTGTTGAATTTCTTACGGTTATTGAATACAATTATATAAAAATAATCTCTGCATTGTTAGTTCTAAGCAGTGCAGTTTGAGAATGTACAATTGGCCCAGTCTCCTCTGATGTTACACTGCAACCTGCCTGTGAGACAGAGTCCAACCACTCATGTCCAACACATGTCCAACACATAGGCCTAATAATAATAATAATAATAATACATTAGATTTATAGCCTATAGGCCTAGCGCTTTTCTACAACTCAAAGACGCTTGCACGCTTACACATGTCCTGCAATATACATGATGCAGCTGCTCACTGTTTGTAAAAGTAAATAAATAGTATTTTCATTTCAATAATTTACTTTCTTTACCCTGCTTCAAACAATACTGACATCCCTGTGCTCCTCCGAGTCTGGGGGTCCGGGGATGTGAGGACAGCACGAGGACACAGACAGGGAGGCTGCTTTACTTCATAAAGGAGGCGTCAATATTAACAACACAGGAGCTAAAACGCTTAATAACCTTCATTACGTGTTAGAGAAAGAACATAAGAAAGTTTGACAACGATGAGGCAAACGGGCAGCGGATCAGCGGGCAGCGGATCCGCTGTGTGTAGAAAGCGAGAGAGAGAGAGAGAGAGACGCTGAGCTGCACCGCACCGTGCAGCGATCAGCTGATCCGGAGCATAGAGAGAGAGAGCTGCGGTCGGCGGGGCTCGGCCTCGCCTCCTTTCCATACCTGTCCTCACAACTCTTATTAATCCCGGGACCGGACAATTGTTATTTGTTCCTACTCGGAACCGAGTTTCGCTTCCCAACCCTGCCACTGTGCTTCCCGCCCCGCCCCGCCCCGCCCTGCCCCGCCACCGTCTAGTACAGACAGCGGCTAAATGTATTTCCTAGGAATCGACAAGCAGAACCGAAACTAACATTTCTAAACGAACAATACAATTTGCGAATGAGTTCTACCTTTTGTAAACTGAATTTATCAATAATTTGTCAATAAATGAGGGCGAAAAACGTCACTTGTCCGCCGGACAAGTCAATTGAAAGATCTACTTGTCCGATATTGTAAATAACACGTCCCGGACGGTGGGACGTGCACTTTTTCGCACACTGCTCATAAGTATTTATGTATATAGTAGGCTACATCAGTGACGTGCATTGAGGTTCATAGCTGGTGAGTCACTGACTCTTTCAGAGTTAGATTTACAAATATTATATTTTGACCTTAATCTAAATATTCTGTTATTTTCAAAAGCTTTTTTAGTCTGATGCTAGGATTAATTTTGACCGTTCAACAAAAGGATACCCAAAATCTAAATATTGGATTGTTCTCTCTTAGTAAGATCCCATTTTCATTACAATTGTGGTCTTACCTTGACTTGAAGATGAAGTCCATGCTCTCCTTCTGGACAACAGTCTCTATTACTTTTTTGTAAAAGTCCTCATTATCTTCCTCTAGTTTCAAAAGTCTAGTTTGTTGTTTGTGTCTACCGTCTGCGTAGAATAACAGTAGCAACAAGAACCTGTGGGCTCACGTGCGCCCCCTTCAGTGCGGCAGAGGTTATGGCTGCCTCCCCTGGTGCTTTTTCAGTGCCGTTGTACGATGAGACCTCTATGGATGAGACCAGCGAGCCTAAATATCATATTTGTGAAATAAGTTATTTAGAGACTATGGATGGCGAGGACACATGTAGTAAAGGGATCTACTGTAGTGCCGAGAGATAGGGAGTCGGAAGCGGTGCAATGGAGGTGTAAAAGGGTACTTTATTGCAGAGCAGAAAAGGACATGTTGTGGAAGCCCGGCCGCAGGCGAGGGCACAACGGCGGCAGGCATGAAATCCCGGGAAGGACGGAGCAGTATCCCAGGGAGGCAGGAGCAGTTACCCCGGAAGGAAGGAGCGCCACCCGGCCGCAGGCAGACGCACAGCGGCGGCAGGCACGAAGTCCTCGGCAGGCGTCGAGGTATCCCCGGGAGGCAGGAGCAGTCACCCCCGGGGGAAGGAGCCGTGGACAGAGGAGAGGCCAGACAGGGTCCCGGAGCGTGCCACCCATGGGCCAATGGAAGCATGGGCGACGTCCGAAACTGTCGAGGCGAGACGGGGTCCAGGAGTGCGCCACCCAGGTGCCAATGAAAACGTGAGTGGCGTCTGGAACCGCCGTCGAGGTGGTGAAAAAGTGAGAGTGTCCACACGAGGTCAACCGGCTGGTCGAACCTCCTCTCCGGCACCGGAAATGTGTTAAAAAATTGTTAACAGTCAGATGTTAACACGAAAGTCGACAGCCGTTAGCAGCTAGCCGTTAGCAGTTGTTAGAAGAAACAACCCCACGAGGTAGCAATCGGGTTCATCCCTACCCAGCAGGTCGTGCATCGTCCCCCTGTTGGTTGGAAGGCCGATGCGGGAATGGCGAGCAACGTCCCCAGCCATTCTGCGGGGCGCGCACCGAGCCTCAGTCCGCGTGCCGGTGGCAGCCACGGACAACTTCAAAAAATCCCCGGCATTTCAAGAAAAAAACTTGCGTTTCTTTTGCCGTGTTCGGGTCCGTCCCGGAAACTTCTCGAGACGTTGTCAGGGTCACCAGTGTAGTGCCGAGAGATAGGGAGTCGGAGGCGGTGCAATGGAGGTGTAAAAGGGTACTTTATTGGGGAGCAGAAAAGGACATGTTGTCCGGTTGCAGTCCGGGAAGAAGAGAGAGAAGCCAGGAGGCCACACAATATATATAGACAAACACATAACCTGTCCGTGTGGAAACAATACTACCCATGTAGTTGTAGCGGAGCTCGGCAAATTTGCCGATTTTGATTATAAAAAGCGATTGGAATCGTACAGAAATCACATTTACAACACAAATCAGTGGAGACATTTTATTATTATTTAGTTTTCTTACAGGGTTTTTGGCTAGGGCAATTGTTCCCTGGTTGTCCTCATACACTACTGTTTGTG
This sequence comes from Gobionotothen gibberifrons, assembly GCA_943591055.1. Lineage (NCBI taxonomy): Eukaryota > Metazoa > Chordata > Actinopteri > Perciformes > Nototheniidae > Gobionotothen > Gobionotothen gibberifrons. Next base: position 251,077 of record CALSBZ010018559.1, read on the forward strand.
TATATTTGTAATCATCGATACCCTCCAGTAACTGGTCTAGATATATACACTCTTGTATAGTTGAGGCCAGAGCCATGTATTCCGCCTCACAGGTGGAAAGTGCCACTGTAGGCTGCTTCTTACTCTTCCATGAGACTAAAGAGCTGTTCTTACTGAGGCTTACACAGTATCCTGTGGTACTGCGCCTGTCGGTGACATCAGCTGCCCAGTCGGCATCACTGTAGGCTAGTAAGCCTAGCTTCTCACTATCGTTTCTTCTGAAACACAACTCTGTCTCTATAGTGCCTCTAAGGTATCTTAACACGTGTTTCACAGTTACCCACTGCTCCTCTGTAGGCTCAGCAAAATATTGTGATAGTTTGCTCACAACAAAACTTAAATCTGGCCTTGTACATGTGGTCAGGTATATAAAGCTGCCTACCGCCTCTCTGTACATCCTGACATCATCCATTTTCACTGCATTTTCTGCATAGTCAAGTTTTTGATCACAGGGTGTTTCTCTGGGTTTACAGTTTTGCATGTTAAACCTCTCCAGTATCTTGTTAACATATTTTTCCTGTGACATCTTTACACATCCATCCGACTGTTTGAAATCGATACCCAGAAAATGTTTTAGCCTGCCTAAATCTTTCATCTTAAATTTGGCAGAGAGCATCTCTTTCACTTCCTTCAGTATTTTGTCATTGCTAGCTGCAATGATCGGATCATCGACCCAGATGATTATTATCACCTTTCCACCTTCGGTCTCTTTGGCATAGACACAGTGGTCTGCTGGGTTCTGTGCAAAATCGTCTTCAGTTAAACAATCGTGCAAAATCCTGTTCCAATTTCTACCGGATTGTTTTAGACCAGGGGTGCCCAACCTTTTTTGAACCAAGAGCTACTTTTAAAGTTGCCAGTCTGCTGAGATCTACCAGTCCAAATAGAGAGGCGTAGCCATTACTGACAGCCTACTACCAGGTAAATACACACTTCTACTTGTATAAAACTCAGTAGTGTTGCTACAAAAGTATAAATTAGGCTTACTAATAAGACAACTCAGATCTGAAGCTACACAGGAATCTGCTGCCAAAGTGCCATCAAAAAGACACAATTAATAGAATCAAACCCTAGCAACCCTAATTTCTTAACCTGAATTGATAATAGACTATAATCTTTATCTTTATCTTATACCATTTTGTACAATAGTTATAATGAATAAGTTCAAACAAACTAAAACTTTCAGCTGATTAATAACGGTATCTAACTTGAGTTTGTATTATATCAAAAACCTGTTGAAATGCTACTGTTATTTTTACTGTCCCCAAAAAGCGTCGGCAGCCTCCAGGAATGCTTCTTTCACAACTTCGCCGTCTTTCAAAGACTTGGGCCCGGCGCCACGAGGGGGCAAAAGGGGGCATTGCCCCGTAAGTTGTCTTATTTGCCCCCTCACTTTGAGCATCATTCATCCATCGAAAAGTTAAATAAATGTCACAATTATTAAAGGAAGGCTCCACTCATTACATATTTAGTGTGGGATTGAATATTAAATTAGTTTGGATTAGATGTATTGTCCCCAGGGGGAAATTCATTTCCACAGCTCTGTGAAAACAAAAAATAAGACAACTACAGATAGCACCACACATGATGCTTACCTGTTATTATTTAGGGCTGCCTGTATGGATCAGGTTTTTGCCAAAGCGAGCCCTTTTACTATAATAATAATATGTTATTATATAAACCGTATTGGTACAATGAGCTACATCTAGTGACAGATTTGTAATCTGTGTCTGTCCATTTGGTGTAGTATTTGATCCAATATTACATTTGGTTTATATATTAGTCACTTTCTTATGGAATGCCAGGTTTTAGGTCTTGGTTTGAACATTCAATCCTGAAAATAAAAAATCAACCAGATACATTTTTCTTTAACACTAGAACCGCCAACGGGGTCAATTTGACCCCGAGCTGTTTTATATTGTATGTAACTTTTTTTCAATAAAATATTAAAGTCTCCCAGTCCGTGACTTTTCCTGAAAGTGTGTTATGTAGCACCCTATGTTGTTAAAAATTGTCAATATGAAGTCAGATTGAAGAAATCGCCAATTTTTTTTCCATTTAGACCTATTTCCGCCAAGCGGGGTCATATTGACCCCACCCCTTTTCGCATGTAAACATGACGTGTTGCTATAGCAACGCCTTTTGTCTACTGCGGTTCCTTATAGATTGAGATAGAGAGAGATAGATAGATAGATAGATAGATAGATAGATAGATAGATAGATAGATAGATAGATAGATAGATAGATAGATAGATAGATAGATAGATAGATAGATAGATAGATAGATAGAGAGAGAGAGTGATAGATAGATAGATAGTTATAGATAGATAGATATATTGATAGATAGTTATAGATAGAGAGAGAGAGTGATAGAGCAACCTCTGGTCGGCATTGATGTACAGATCCGACAAAATACCTTGTTTATCAATAAAAGAACATTTTACCTTGAAAATCAATGCATTATAATTCGGGGTCAATTTGACCCCGGTGGCGGTTATAGGTATAAAAAATCTCTGGCGGTTCTAGTGTTAATCCTGACATGACTAGAGTAGATAGTAAGTAAGTAAATCTGTATAGGAAGACGAGTTAAGGGATAGAGGAGAAAAGGTTATGGTATAATTACAGAGCCTGTCCATTTATAAATTGAGGAAATCAATGTTAGTCTGTTAACGTGACTAACAAAGTACAGGCATCTAATAATGTACTATCTATTATTAAAGATCAGAGTAAAAGAACAGAATGAGAGGGGTCAATCCGGAATACAAATAAAGAAGCAAAGAGATTGTAGAGCCGTGAGAATGAAAAAAACTTGGTGTGTCAATTCATTACATTGCCAGTATCTTTGGTTGTTCGCCCCCTCTGATTTTTTAACAGCCCCCTCAGTCATTTCATCCTGGAGCCGGGCCTGGAAAGACTTCATGTGTTTCGCAAGAACGTGACTGACACGATAAGATGCTATGGTAGCAGCCTTGCTCTTGTTGTTGGGCCGGGTGATAATGGACTGCTGTGCATTTATCTGTCCTTTCAGGTCCCTCACATTTTGGGAGCGTAGGGCAGAATTAGGAGGGAATTCCATCTCGTAGCGTTTGTGCACTGTTTTGAAATGCCGCTCCTAAATTACCCTTCTTCGATAAAGCCACGCTCGCATTGCAGATGAGACAGATGGACTTTGAATTGGAATAGATACAAAAATAATCATCTTCCCACTCCGAGTGAAAATTATATATTTTGGGCTTTTTTACTTCTGCCATAATTGCGGTCTTGTGTGTGTGCGGACTGCCACTCCTGTTGACACGGACAACGCCAGCTAACTAGTGCCCACTGCCCACCAGCCACGCCCCGACACATGGGGTCACGTCGGCCAATCACAAAGCTTTGATGCGTTCAAGTGCATTATTCTGGCACAGGAAGATTATGTTATAGGACATTAACGATAAAACAGAATATTGTTGTTCTATTTTTAGACACATCTCGCGATCGACTGGGAATCTCACTGGTTGGGCACCCCTGTTTTAGACCATAGAGAGGTTTTTCTAGCTTACACACTAGACCTTACCCTCTTTCTTCATAACCCTCTGGTTGTTCGATATAGATTTCATAATCTATAGGAGCGTGTAAGTACGCTGTTTTTACATCCATCTGATGCAGTAGCAAGTCCTCCTGCACTGTCTTTTTGCCTTTTGGCAGATTTGTCAGGGTAAATGTGTTGTTGTCGTTTAATGATTGGATTTCGTCATCCATGGCTTTGACCCACTCTCTTGAGTCACTTGACGTCATAGACTCCTTAAATGTCTGTGGAATGCCACATATTGCTCTGTAGCAGTAGTCTACGGTAGTATGAATCCCATCACTATCACTGTCTTCAGTTACAAAATCCTTTAAGTGACTTGGTTTCCTTCTGTCTCTAGTCGGGTATCTCCCACCCTCAGATTCATCATCTGTCCCACTTGGTTGTGTTTGGCTACTGTCGTCAGACATAGTTACTGGACTGTCACTTTGTGCACTAGTCTCTTTAGCATTCTCTGTGCTCTCATTTATCTCCTGTGTGACCCTGCTAGCCATAGGCTGCCTCACACTGTCTTTGTCATCATTTGGGTCTGACCCAAATGTCTGTGTCTGTTTCTCCACAGTTACCTTGTTTACAAACTTGACTAGCCTGTGCTTTTGTACTTTCTCAGTATCTGGGTGATAGACCAAATACGCGGGGCTGTTCTTGTCATAACCCACAAAACGCCCCTGATCACACCTGGAATCAAGTTTTCCCTTGTCCTGTTTGTATGTGTAACATACAGACCCAAACTTCTGCATTGTAGAGACAGTAGGCTTTTTATCTGTCAGCATCTGGTAAGGGGTTTGTCCTGTACGCCTGTTAAAGCATCTGTTACGTACTATGGCTGCTGTTTGGACTGCGTAGTTCCATAACTGTTTTGGTAGCTGACTTTCAGTTAGCATACACCTACCCATCTCAAAAAGAGTACGCCAGCTTCTCTCAGCTGTACCGTTCTGGTGGGGTGAGTACGGGGCCAACGTCTCATGTCTTATCCTATTTTTCCTTAACAACGTTTGGAAATCCCTGCATGTGAACTCTGTGCCGTTGTCTGACCTTATACACTTCACTTTCCCGTATGGGGCTGTATCTGCTAGGAATTTTTCCGTTGCCTGTACCGTGTCACTTTAATTTTTAGATAAATATACAAATATTGCACCCGAGTAGTCATCAGTGAATGACTGTACATATTTGTAACCATCTCTTGACTCTGTAGCTACTGGACTGGCAAGGTCCGTGTGTACCATTTGTAATGGAGACTTTGCTCTACTATCAGGGTTTCTATTTCTGGTTTGTCCAAATTTCCCCTGAATACACACCTCACATTCTTGGTCGGGTCTATCTGTATTGCCCTTGATCTGCATACCTTCAACCACATTTTGCATTTGTAGCACATCGTCATAATTACAGTGGCCTAGTATTTCATGCCACGTCTGTACATCATGGCAAGCATTGCATTTGTCACTATTCTCACCTTCAGTGTGCAAATAATACAACCTGTTGTACACATGAATGTCAAACCTGGTACCGTCTTTGTGTATCAAAGCGTCTTTTCCCTACTTGAAAACGACCGTGGCTCCGCTGGCGGTCGCTGCCTTCACTGAGAAGATGTCCTGGGGATATGACGATATAAACAACGCCTTTCTCAGCGTAGTGGTATGTCGCCGTCCTCCGCTGTCGACCAGGCAAACCTCTGCTTCTTCCTTGTGTTGAGCGACGCCGTTGCACCGGGTACCGTCTGCCAGCTCCACGCAGTGTGTCTCTGGCTTGAACGTGTCATCGAAGTTTTTGAACTTGGTGATGTCCGTGATGATGTGCGAGGTTGCTCCTGTGTCGACCATCAGGCCCTTCTCCTGGATGCTGCGCGCTGGCTGCCGCTGGACCCTGGTTTCTCCGTCTTTGATCCTGAAGACGTAATCTGCGTCGCCGCGGCCACCGTCGCCGCGGCCACCGCCGCCGCGGCCACCGCCGCCGCGGCCACCGCCGCCGCGGCCGCCATCTTCTTCTGAGACTTTTCTCGCGCCATCTTGTCTGTCTTTACGCCTGCACGTGGCGTCTTTGTGTGTGTCACTTTTGCATTGACTACACCATGTCTTCTGCCGACACACTCTCGCTTGGTGGCCTTTTGTGCCGCACTTAAAACACACAATATCGGCATTGTCACTGTTCCTGTCATATGCACCTTGCTTGGCAGGCCGCCGTCCGGGTCTCGCTTGAGTCTTCATCACGTTATCACTCGACTCTGTCGTGCTTAATTTCTCTGTGTCTTCAAAACTCTTTAGCTTTGTCCTGAACTCTGGAAACGTTTTATTGTCATCATTATGTGCCACGTGTATTGCAAATGGCGTAAACATCTCAGGCAGTCCTTTTAAGACCATGGCTATCAGTAGGCCGTCGCCTAACGTTTCACTTGCGTTCCGTAGCGCAGTGATGGTGGTTTCTGCCCGTATGATATAGTCTGTGACACTTTCACTGTTCGTCTTCTGGAGCGATGTCAACATGGTATACAAGTTTATTATCCAGGGTTTTCCCCTCCCGGCATAATATCCCCTTAATATCTTTAAGGCTTCTCTTGCATTGTCGGGCGCATCCCTCATAATTAGCGAGAGGCTTTTATCGTCTAAAAGTTGTAGACAGTGTACATGTGCATCAGGTGAACACACCCTCATTTACATGACGCAAGCCTGGTCCTTACGTAGCACGTAACACTACAGTGTCTCACAGTGGTACAATAACAATATTACATCCCTATAGCATAGAATAGACACAATCTCTCTATACATACAATAACTGAGGACATATGTAAATATTTCCCTTAACACCAGTAACGTTACTATATTATCAATACTACTTTAGTTACTCTGATATATGATAGCTAACTTAACAATGCTGTGATGTGATTGACGTTAGCTAACATCAACTGTAGCTAACGCCGGCGGTCACTCACCAAGACAGCTGCCCTGTTCTCCACTGGTTCTCCTCACACCACAGCTCCATTTCTCTCCGATGGCCGTTATTTCTTCTAATCCTTGGCTCCTGGTCTCTTGGCCGCCTAGCAGGCTCATAATTATATGGTTGTGGTCCGTCATATGCATTCGAATATTTATTTTCAACCTCTTCTGTGTCAAAACTAGCATTGTGATCCATGTTTATCACTACGTTAGACCGGCCGCTCTCCCCCAAGTTACGTCACACGCGGGAGGTCACGTGGGGAGGCTTTTTTTATGCGGAAGTAAAAATGTCTTACAAAAACGACGCCAGATGTCACTGTAGTGTATATTTATGTATATTTTTTGGAAAATCTAGTGTATTCATCATTTTCCTACACATTTATTCACTGGTGTCTCTAACCTGCAAGTTGCTCTTTAAGATGTTTCTTCATTGTGCTTTGACACATTTGTGTTTTTATGTTTGCAAAGTTTTAGAAACTGAAGAGCATTTCTCCTAATGCAAATGTTTTGGGCCGCTGTCGCTTCAGGACCTTTGGTTCGGCATACTTAAAGGTGGGGTAGGTAATTTTGAAGAAACCAGCTCGAGTGCGCTAGAATTTGAAAATACACAGCCGGAAAAAATCTGCCACTTCCTTACAGAGCCCCTCCTCCAACACACATGAATGCGCAATGAGGGCACGAGATAAGTTTGTGCACAGATGGAAGGCTGACAGGCAGGTAGGCCATCCAGTTATTTTAGCCGGGCCGGCTCAGATGATTGGTTGTGCTTTTTACAGTACCACGGCTTCCACAGATGACAATTTTTGTATGGATTTTTTGTCAAAGCACTTAAGATATTCATTGCTATCGGGATGTTAAGAGCATTCCATGGAATATAACAAAAAGTGGATCTCGAGACGGTTTCTCAAACTTACCTACCCCACCTTTAAGCACATCATCACTACAACACTCTTCATTAATGTCCATATCCATGCGAATAGTGCTAATGAGGTACAAATGAGCAAATTAAGGACAACAATAATGAGGAAGCAATATTGAATGATTCTGTAATATCAATGCTTTAAAAATATTACTTTCTTGCAGGAACTTACTTTTTATTTTTTTTACATAAAAGTCAATGCTACTCGTCAATAACTTTGTTAGGCCACTGCATCTTGTCTGATGGTGTTGGCACATACAAATCAGTGCTTTACTATACAGGAATTTATTTTGAAAGCTTTGCAGCTTGCATTTGTTACGTTGTGGGTCTGCCAAGGATAGCAATCTTTCATCCACTTGACCCGCTGCCCCTCTGCTGCGTGTTGTTTTGTCTGGAAGTGTCCATGGTGCGTGCAGAGAATGTCCCATGACAGCTGACTTTCTCCGAATGCAGCGGAACTTTAAAGCCCTTCAGTGAGATGTTTGCAAACTCAGGGACAGCTGAGCTGATAGGCAGGGGATTTCATAATATATATGAGTAAAAGTAGAATTGTCTTCCTCTCTATATTTCTGAGATCTTGGTTAACAGTGAGACTTACATGATTTTACAGCTGTAAGCAGTGGTGTAATGTAACTAAATACACATTATGCTACTTTATACTTTAAATCCACTACTTTTGTAGGCAAATGTTGTACTTTTGACTCTATACATTTATTTCACAGATCTTGTTACTTTTGGTATTTAGATTATTAATACAAAATATATATCAAGTAATACATTATTACGCTGAACAAAAACATAATCGCAACACTTCATGAGCTGGAATCAAAGATCTAAGACGTTTTCTATGTACACAAAAGGCCTATTTCTCTCAAAGATTGTTCACAAATTTGTCTAAATCATTGTTAGTGAACACTTCTCCTTTGCCGAGATAATCCATCCACCTCACAGGTGGGGCATATCAAGATGCTGACCAGCATTGTTACACAGGTGTGCCTTATGCTGCTCACAGTACAAGGCCACTCTAAAATGTGTTGTTATATCTCACACAGGCTCCGCCCTCTACTGGACTCTATGGGTACTACTCTCTATCATGCTGTGCGTGCTTTCACCTACTGAGTTTACGTAAACGTAGCCGGCCAATCGGGGCGAGCCTACCTGAATGCGCGTGCAGGCCACAGTATATAAAGGCGGCTACACCCGCCGCCCACTATCCTTTTTTCTCTTCAGACGAGCTGACAACCGGAGAGTTTTATTAAACGAACGACGATTAGAAGATGAGAAGAAACGGAAAATGGACTCACCATTACTGGAAGCCCGGCCATGCCCCACGGGTGCCGGTCTCCACCACCTCTGCTTAGAGTGTTGGGGGGACCAGGATATGGCCGAGGCGGTGCCATTCACGTTCGCCATTCCAGCGGGGCGGATGGCTCCGCGTGACAAGGCGACTGCAAATAAACACGGGTGTGTTGGGCGTCTCGCTCATTGCTGGAGATGCCCCCACCTCACCAGATCAGAGTGATTTGTTTGTAGCTTGATCGTGGCCGCCGCCGTTGTTTGCCGTGTGATATCCCGGTGAGGGATCACGCCACATGGCACTTTCCAAAAGGACCGTGTTGATCTCCCGGGCCGGGAGCCCCCGTGTTTACGGAAGGGCTCTTTGGATCTCCTTGGTCACGTGGGTGAGGAGTAGTCGCGGCGTGGCTGCTTCTTGCTCATCCCCAGAGGCAATAACACTGTCCCACACTCCCCGCCCCCTCTGTAAACTCCAGTATAGGAGCCAGCAGCTGGGCGCGTGCATGTGAGTGGAATAAACCGAAGTGCTGTCAAAACACTGTGCGGGTTCAAGAGAGAGTGATGTGTGTGTGAAAAATGCATTTAGTAAAAACTATGGCATTTATCCCAGAGTAAGAGTCATCTCTCTCCACATTCTACATTTTCCCCATAATGTCTCGTTGAGATCGGCAAGGCCGTTTTCATACGATGTTAATTGGACACCCATTATGAGGTGCGGCCCCCGTGAGAGTGGCCGCGGTGCGTTCTGGGACCTCCGCAGAAGAACAGTGGGTTACGTAGTGTAACTCTAGTTCTAGAGTGATACGTGTGTGTAAAATGCATTCAGTAAAAACGATTGCATTTATCCCAGAGTAAGAGTCATCTCTCTCCACATTCCACATTCCCCATAATGTCCTTTTCAAAGAGACGGCATTATGACGACGCGCGGCTTCGCAGCTGATTGCACATCCCCTAACACAATGTTATGGGGAATGGAAAATCAGTGGTGTATTAACAGAGCGGACGGACAGGACACTGAGACTGGGTTATTCACTCCAGTTTTGCAGCATCCCTCCTCCGTTCAGAGGCATGAGAGAGGCAAATCTGTCATCCCAGGAGGAGTTTCCTCTCGGCATGTGCACTCTCAAGTCAGAGAGAAGGGGCACTATTCCCTGTACTTCCTGGCTCCCAAGAAGACAGTATAATTCAGGCCCATTCTGGATCTTCAATGCCTGCACCAGCACATTGCATGCAAGAAGTTCCATATGTTAACTATGAAACAGTTACTGGGACTGGTGCAGCCAGGCGATTGGTTCACAACCATCAATTCCAACTAAGCTGTTGAAGGAAGTTTTTCCATTAATTGGCACTTCTTTATTAAATATTATGAATATGTCTCTATTATCAGGCTATGTTCCACAATCATTCAAAGTAGCAATGATAAAACCGCTTCTTAAAAAGCACAACCTCGATCCAGAGATATTAGCCAACTATAGACTTATTTCTAATCTTCCGTTCTTCTCAAAAATTCTTGAGAAAGCAGTCGCAAAACAGTTGTGTGATTACTTACAAAACTATGATTTATTTGAAGTTTTTCAGTCTGGCTTTAGAACACAT